>OMLM01000827.1:0-16632 GCA_900302695.1 Helostoma temminkii | reverse complement strand
GTGTGATTTAGGACTGTGAATGAAGTACTTAATAAATGAAATGGTTATGTTTTTACAAGCCATATTTACATCCAGACAGAAAAAGAGAGATGAAAACACAGAAAATAATACATTCTAGGATATAGTACTTATTGTGCTAGATTACTAGCAACTATGTTAATGAAAAATTTGTAAAGGTTTTACAAAGAGTTTTATTTTCATTTCCAGTTGATATTACAAAGTCTCCTCAGGCTGTTTGAACAATGTTATTCCTGTGAGCTGGTTGTTCCCTTTTCAGTTCAGAGTTTTTTTGGTTTTGACCGGATCCTCTGGAGTTAACTGTGGAGCAAGTTACCCTGCTTAAACAGTAATAATACCTGAGTGAAGCCAAAACCTAACTGGATAATCCACTGACCTGCCATGATGGCACAGGCCCCTGAACAGGAAGTGTTATTGTTATGAGACTGAGGCCATGTCATGTTTAATGATTATAGTTGTATTCTGTGGGTGTACAGTTTGAGGTCACTGTCATACTTTCTGACAATTAAAAATGGGCATTGAAATAAGACTGAACAATCTTCACTAAGTAATAAACAACTACAATCAACATTCTTTGCCCCATGAAAGATGAGACTAGAAGGTTACTGAAGGTTTACTGTCCTTTACTTCCTCTGGGTTTTACCTCCTGATAGACGCTCTGTAAATAAAGCTGAATTTCCTTATAGAACAAAGATAAGACCGCTGGCTTTCGCTGGTGACTTTCACATTAGTTATTTTCTGCAACTGTTTTAGCATCAAACACTTGTATTAAAAGTTGAAGAGATGAATGGACCCAAAGCCTGATTGTTTTCATCAAGTGTTATGCTACAAAGCAGAAATCTAGGTTTCCCTTTAGAAATATTTCCCTTTAGCCACCACCTTCTTTTGGATTTAACTACAGTGTTTTAATTACTAATCATACTGTCTATATTTTTTTATTGAGAAAAGACAGGATAACAGGTCAGGTTGCTACACAATGCAGACCAATAACTTAAGTAGAGAAGCTTGGCAGATTTAATTTGAGTAGTGAAAGGCTTGTTGTCCTTACATTCACTTTAGCAGAGGATCATGTTGCACCTGTTTATCATCTCACTACAAACTAATGAGTAAAATTTAAGACTGAAGCTAAAAGTACAGTTTGTCATAATTGAAATATTACAATTGCGTCACATTTGCACATCGTGTTACTGTTATGATACACGGGAACTGTCAGATCATCATGTACTCATCTATGAGGCTTGACTGGTGGAGACCTGGTTTTAAGGGATTACTACTTTCCTTAGCAACACTGCACCAGTCGGTTATGAAATGAACAGCTCTTTATTGACCAGAAGAGAGAGTAGAGCTAACATTTACATATGTTGAAATCAAATTTAATCACTGTCTATTCTTGTGTTTACTCTTTAAAGATAAAACCAGACCTTTGTGTAATGTACAGTGGTTTGCACAGTCTCCCAGGTCAGTGGGCAGAATGAGAAGAACACCTACTACTTAGACTGATAATTCAGTCAGTTTGGAGAAAACATTTTGGAAAAGAAACTGAACTGTTTGAAGTTACGTTTCGGAAGTCAAACACAAAAGTGGGTCAGATTTGAGTGTGATTACCATTCACCTTCACTTGATCGCTTTCTCTGTCAGTCACTCCGTCCAAGGAGGTGAAGGCAGCCACAGGAAGAGGATGTGGAGTTCAAGGAGGAGCCCGACTGAGGAGCTGCAGCGATGGGAGCAGATATAGCAGGACAGGAGCAGGCATCCCCAGTAACAACTCCTCATCCTCTCTTGTGCTCTCCAACCCCAAATCAGGTAAAAAGAAAAAAATCTCAAAATGAAGCATGTGATACATACTGAAATTAAAGCGTCCAATCATTTATTATAAAAGGTATGTGATTTGATATTTGATGAATTTTGTCATCAGGCGTCTTTAAATCCATTTTCACTTTTACATTTAGTCTTAAAGCGGCCAGTGAGCACAGAGGAGCTGCAAAGACCAGGAGGACCCTACATTAAGAAAACATTTACAGTACGTAACTCCTTTACATCATAATGCTTGTTTACCAACAGACCATCATGTAGTAGCTCTACACATATTTCAAAAACAATTGATTTTACTACTAAAAATCTAATGTTCTAAAAGAGGTTGTCCCTGCAGGTGAAACATGATCAATATTATTTTCACTATTCTCTGCCAGTTGTGTAATGTGTTTTTTTTTTTTATTGCTTCTGTATCTGTAGATTGTGGGTGATGCAGTGGGTTGGGGGTTTGTGGTGAGAGGAAACAAGCCATGTCACATCCAGGCTGTGGAGCCCTATGGTCCAGCTGCTACTGCAGGCATGAAGGTAAGCACAGTGGGAAATGTAGTCCCTAAAGATATTTAGCTATTCTTTTGATATATCCAGACAGGATGAACATACTGTAAACAGCTCTGCTGTAGACAGAGCTGTAGACCAACATGTAGACAGGGTTTTCCAGTTGATGTCACTGGGTCGACATCTAGTGGCCAGAAGGAGAACTGTAGATTAAACAGTTGTGATGAACAGTTTGTTAGTGATGCCACAAAGACTTGTGATTTTTACCTACCAGATCCTGTTCTCATGTTGAATGATGTTTGCATAGTCTAGACTACATCTACCATCAGTGGTAGCAAGTGCCTTAACATTTAAGTGCTGTACTTTAGTATGTTTTCCTCGGCAAATCCTTGTGTTTATACTCGAGTCTGTGCACTAAACACCTCTGTCTACCCCCACTGAGGTGAAAAACCCAAGTTGTCCCGTGCACAGACGCCCCCAACCCTCGCTGAAACAAAATGACCAATAACAGCTTATGCAGATGCCTGAAGTCGTTTCTCCTAGCATCACTAGGAGGCAGGCTTGTGGGCTGGCCAGAAAAAAAAAAAAAAAAGAGAAATCTGTAAAACTAAAGTCTGCATGAAACATAGAAACATGAAGTGAACTACAACAGTGGAGACACAACACACCTGGTCCCATTTACACTTAATCTCTTAGAAAATGTGTAAATTAGTTATTACTTGTTCTACTTTTCCTTTTTGAAAGTCCTCCAGCTTCTCCTAACGCTGCCTCTCTTACCTACAGGTTTGTCAGTTCATAATTTCAGTCAACAGCATCAATGTTCTCAATCTGGACTATCGGGCAGTCAGCCACCTGATCCTAACAGGACCCAGGACGGTGGTGATGGAGGTAATGGAGGAGACCAACCACTGAGGAATAACACAGCTACTGTATGTATGGACAGTACAGGTGAAGTAGAGGCGTTCTGGCTTTTATGAGACAGTTACTATTACATGTGTCACGTCTGAGGTTTTCTTCAAGCGGACCCCAGACACAAAGTGAAACAGGAATCACATGGGAAACCTTTGTCTTTACTGTACACTGGAAAGGCACTACGAAGAGTCTAGAGACGAGTATGAAATGGACTACAATCTGGAGCAGACTGCAATCAATTGTGTACAGAAAAAGGCCATTTAAGAGGCAGACAATCAATTTTCAGGTTTATTATGGAGTTTGGCCTTTTCCATGTTGAATTCCTATTGCCATTTAGGGAGCGGTGCACTGGGCCTTTTGTTTGGAAAATCTGAAGCGAGCAGGCAGCTTAATGATGCAGCCAATATCAAGCAGACAACTCGACGAATGAAGAAGCTGCTTTAAAAAAACGTATTGTCTTCGTCTGTTGAACCTGCCTGACCTATAAACTAAACACTTTGCAATGATTCTTGATGACTTAAGAGATTCAGGCTGAGATTAGTCAAAGTGATGATTAAAAGTCTGGAAATATTTCCTGAATTCACAGGTTTTTTTAAACTAAAGATGAAATAATTACAGTAGTAACTATGATCACTATACCAGTGTTTGCAGATATGTTTAAAGTACACAAAATAATGTCCTATCATTTTCTAAATGTTACTTAAGTTCCAGTAAAGTACAAGTGAATAATGTACTTCTAGAGTACATGTACTTAGTTACTTACCAGCTCTGTATTTTCCCCAAAAAGTGTTGAAAGCCTCAAAAACTATTAGTTCATTTTACATCCTCTAACCTTTTACAGCCTGTCTTGCATTTTCTGTTTAAAATGCAGTAAAGCATGTCTGGTTCTTTTATTTACTTTTCACTAGCTTCGTTAAAATGAACTGCTGCGGTTATTGAGCTGCCAGGCACCAAATGTTAGATGGAAAACAAACTTTCACAAACTGGATGACTTCCATTAGATGAAAGATGTACAGTATTTCTAAAGATGGGCTTATGTCAATGTTCTGTGCGATAAACCTGTATTGTGTTGGCTTAAAAAACGATCCCAGAAGTAATCAGGTCGCTGACATTGCTCCAACAGTTGGTGTTTTCTTTATTGCAGTTTGGACTTTTAACCCCATGTGCCTTCTCACACAAACACATTATCTGCCTGTATCACAGCAGCACTAGCATGCACACACATATACACACACACCTGGAGAGTGAGACCTCTCAGTTGCTCCCTTGGCTGTATTTACTTTTCCATCCACCTTCTGCGATGTCTGCTTCTCAGAACGGAAGAGCAGTGTGAAGTGGAAGGTAGATCAGCAGCTCAGGGAGGCAGACTTTAAGTGACAGGCTTTGTTTAGAAGTCTCTACGAATTCATGTTTTTATACTTTTGTATTTTATGTTACTGTGTGTTTGAGACTGTGCGTGTTTGGGATCGTTTTATTTGTGTGTATAATATATGTACTGAGGATTTCATTACAATTGCTTGTTTTAAGTCGTTTTTTTCTTCCTCGTCTTTCTGCACGTTTTAATTTATTTAATGTTGCTTGTGGAATCATACGAAACAAATAAAATATAATTAAAAACAGAATTTGTTGATTTTTTTTTAAATAAGTCTCGATCATCCCAGTGATCTAAGGCCTGGAAGAGCATTGGTCATAGTCAGAGCTGCTTCACATTCAGGTTTGTTCCAGCTTAATGTGTGGCAATAACATACAACTCACAGTTTCACCAGGCGGTGGCAGCATGTGTGTGTTTTCAGACTCCTGCTACTGCAAAGCCTGTGTAAACAGCTGTGCATTTTCTGATAACACTGATATTGTCACCATCCCTGCTTGGCCTTTAGACTGCAGATTTATAACTGCAGCAAACAGGAGGTGTGGCATTTCTAAGACTTTGGCATTTACCAAGCACAAAAAGGTCTAATGAAAGCTCAAATTTCATTAAGAGAAATGAAGGCTCCAGTGTTTTAGGAGCTTGATCTATACTAGTAACTAAATATCTGAGGGACCTGGCCTTTCGTTATGGGGCTATAATTCTGAAATTATTTCTTAGAGTTCACTCAACTCATTAAATACAATGATTAAAAAACACTTCCCAGCATGCATTGTTTGAGGTAATGGTCTCCAGATAATGTACTTTTCAGTAGTTTAAAGAAAACAGTCATGGTGAAAGGCTGTTGAGTCTTTAAATAAAAACTATGTGAACCACTTCCTACCCCCATACACTTGAATTAACAGTGTCTGGAAGGAGCTTCATGTTATAGCTGTGTGCTGATTGTATTTATTGATTCCATCAGAAGTAGTTCTTTATTTAGCTGCAGAACTGTGGTTCAGTATGAAGAGACAAGTCTTCAAATTAATTCAACTTCAGTGAGAGTCTAAATTCAATAAATGAATCAAACCAGACTCACATTCACAGAGTTCTAATGAAGCTGATAAAGTTTAAAGTTAAAACAAGTATCTAACTTGTTCAATTAGAAAAACTAAACCAATTAGTTAAGACAACATGCCATATTTAATCATGATAACATGTAGTTGTTTTAGCACAAAAAAATTGTAGTTGTCTCAACATTTTAAGGTTGTCCGTCGACTTAGATCTTAAAGTTAAAAGTTAAACAAGTTAAAATTGACAGTTTTTGGAGCAGCTGGGACTTTCACCCCAGGAAAGGTTCCTGGACTTTCCTGGGAAGGGAAAGCACCAGTGAAATGTGCCTGAAGTCATATCATTGCCTCTATACTGCTTCAAACGTCACTATTCCTTTGGAAAAGTTAAAATTATTGATGCGTCACTTAAAACCATATGGCTAAACCATTCTGATGGGATGCACCAGCTGAAATACAGTAGCTGACATCTGGATGTTTTTGTGAAGTGAGGACATGCTACAGACGTCTGTACATATCATCTTTCCTTTGCCAAATGATTAAGGACTGAATGTGTGGGACATTTCTAGAACTTTCTGCTGAAACTTTCCATCTGTTGAAAAATTACAAAGAAATACAGGAGGAAAAAAAAAAAAAAAAAAAAAAAAAAAAATCACTGTCATTACTGACATTCTCGCTTGTCAACACAGGGGAAATCTGCCAGTGATGGATGGTTATTAGCCAGCTCATAAAAAGGGCAAAGTTCACAGAGTCAAGAGTCCATGCGCAACGTTCAACAAAGGAAACTGCCAGAGGAAGACAGAAGACAGCAGGTCAATTGGTAGACGGTACTAAATGTGTTGCTTCACATTCATGTTATGAAATGCTTCCCCTCAGTGTGACTTTCTGTCGCTGTAAATTGCTGATAGGGCGAGTTCAACATCATCCACGTTCGCTCCTCTTGTCTGGGAGAGAAGTAGGACAGAATGACATTCCTGACAGATTCCAGGGGATCTTGGAGAATTCCAGGCGAATGGCTTTCCACTCGCAGCTTGTAGAGACACATTCAACAAAAACAGGAGACCAACTGCGCACAGTAAAGATCAACTTCTGCTGGGTATCTTCCAGCAGCATGATGTACCATCACAGAGGTTGATGTGATCATTAACTATATCACATAATGTATCAAGGTCGAAGTAGTAGTAGTAGAAATGCAAGTAAATGCAAATGTACCATTAGGAGCCATTATATACAGCAATCCATTACAGACTCTTATAAACTCTAATGGCCTATTGAACACACTGGGAAGTGGAGTAGGCCTGATAAACCATATCTAATCTCCTCATAACAGATAACAGCTGCGATTGTCAGAAGCAATGGCAACCACTAGAATACTTCACAGCCAGCAATGGGAAACATTTGAAACCATTACACACATCAGAGAATACATAAGACCAGTACAAGCCACCTCAGACAGGGATGAAGTTTAGAAACCATTAGAGACATGTAAACATGGCATTTCACAGAACCCACTAGAAACAAACCAGCTCATAATGAAACCAGACCCAGAAAGTCTTTCCAAACCATAATATGATAGGACTGAAGAATTAATATAATTTCTAATGCTTTTTAATCTTATGGAAACCATCAGGATTCTTCAAAGCTTTGATCCATTATTGATTTCACTTTTTAAATTCACAGTCATGAGCAAATGAAAATGCAAATGAAAGGACGGCGGAAGGTCAAAGGAGGGTTTTTAAGCCTTGGCAGAGCTGAGACATGTCTCATTATGAAAGTCACGTGAAACTAAAGACTGATGGCTCTTCAGTCGATAGGTTTTGACCACTTACAAAAGACTTTTCAGTCTCAAATCTGTTGAAAGACTACCTACAGTTCTGGACCAACTGCTTCGTCGACAGGTTGTGCTACTCACCAGCCCTCTGCTCAGATCATTACAGAGGTGTTGACGGCTCATGATGACAGATGAAATGGCACAGGGTATTGTGGTGGCCACTGCTTAACTGTGTCTCAAGAATGATTTAAGTCACTGCAACTTCAGCACCAACTGTGGCGGATGGTTCAATAGGTGGAAAGTAAACACGTGGTGGCTGCAGAGAGGGTGCTGAAGCACAAAGGCCAGCAGGACAGGTAGGTAAGAGCCAAGTGTGTTTATAACACCTACTACACTGTATCATCAGCCTCTCTTTACCCAACACACAGATATGAAACGTCTGTGTGCACCAAAACACAAAATGTCTAAAATATCACCACAATTAGGTTTCATTTTAATGAGGGATCAACATGTGAGCTTAGAATTAACACTTGGCTGTAAATTGTGTTGCATTTTGTAGCACTTGTTGCAGCTGTGTTACTTTTCAGGTGCCACTTCCTACTGGTAAACGAAGGGAAAACCTTCACATGGGACCCACAGTTACATTGGCTCCAATTTGTTTGGAAGTAAATCAGTGTATGACAATTAGAACTGTGACAGTCACTAATTAAGTTAAGTGCTTCATTAGGAGTCCTTGATGGAGACAAATCTTTTGTCACCTCAAAGCCTGCAACTAACTCATTAAACTCAGGTTGTGGTGCTGTAGTTTTGGCAGTAGCACTTGCAAAAGGCCATTATATTAAAGAATAGTTTTACAATAAAAACATCTGATGATAACTCTCGCTATAAACATACTGTAATCAATTATTAATACATGTTCAGTGGAAGTCATGGGGACAATATCCACAGGTAATATTGTGTGCAATTATATTTTCTTAAATTTATCTCAAACCAACATGAGGCTTCATAATTTATTGAAACTTAATTAAAATAGTTTTAGCACAAAATTCCCACCGTTTGCTGCTCTGGTTTAGTGTTGCAGTCGAAGGATAATAAGAATTTGCTACTGAAAAGGATTCAACTTTTGAAGATATCCTTTTTTTTTTTTTTATAATTCACACCGCTGAAAGCCTCCAACTTATAACACTTCTGAAAACGTGCTCAAAATTAGAAATATGAATTTTGCCCCTCCAGCATTTACAACTGAAAGAGGAAGGGATCTTTCATTGGTCGGAATAGACTGCAGGAATGATTACAGCAAGAAAAGACATTGAAAAATTGGAAACCTATTCTTTAGAAATCATTAGGAGCATGGAAAGGCCTGGCTGACTTTAAAACTTCCATGGATTAACACCTTTCTCCTTATGGCAGGATGCTCCATCTATAGTTACCACTGTACAGTGCTTTCAGACAAAAACATTTCACACAACTTCAGATTTTGCATAAAATGCAATATAAAGATGTGAATTTCATCCGTTTTGTCATCTTAGGTTTTATTATGCTTCATGCCACCGCTTTCCTCTGCAGAGGCAAGCACACACCATCATTTTCTACTGAATTACAAATTGAGGCATGTTATGTAGCCGTTGCTGTGATTCACTGCAGGTGAACAGGGTCATACTTTCAGTTTCAGCACATTCATCTGTGGCTAGTTTACCCATTCTCTGTGGCGCTGATGAAAACCCAGCTCTGTCATTTATGAATATTATATTTTTTAAAGTTTGTTCAGAAAAACAAGTTATGATGCGAGAAACAAGTAAAGCATATTTAATTGTGCCTTTTCAAAAGCATAAAACCTATTTTACAAGCAGCTGTGATCTGCGATTAGGTTTTAGGATGCTTGTTTTCATATTCCATCATTATACACTATGCTAACTAATCTGTTTTAAAAGCTTTCATCTAGACTATTATGCCAGTTATGATGCAGTTATGATACAACCCACCATTCTGCCCCACAGAGAGGCATCAGGCCACGGCACCATAAACCTGCTGAGCCTCATGATGTGTGACACCACTCTACCTACTGTTCCTGACCTAACAATGTTCAGCTGCTCTCTACCATCACTCAAGCAAAGGGTAAGTACTGGTGGGGCTTGAACCAGCATCATATCTAGATTGTATCTTCTTAAGCTAAACTACTGTGACTGCCCCAACTGGCCTGATGGCCAGAGGGCCAGAGCCAGGCCAGTTCAGTTACTAATCTGATCAAAAACTACTACTTAGAAACCAGTCTGAATGAAAAACTTGTTTTGGCAACAACACATAGCATTAACATACTGGTCATTATGAATGAGGGTGCAGGTTCATCTACAGGGTCATGAGGACGGAACCCACACAGTAACATGTTTGTTTCATTGGGCCCACAAGCCAACAACAAGAAGGCTCAGTGTTCCAGTCCTATAACCACATCATAGATCAAACAATCAGACAAGCCTCCTCACATCTCATGTTAGCGAACAACTAGTCGACACAACTAGTCTACACAGTAGGCCAGCGAGCATGCTAGCAGCATGCAAACTTCTTGCTACCTCATGTTAGAATTATAGTTACAACAATCCTCACCTCTCTCACTTTAGACTCCCCTCTCTAGCCAACATGCTAGCAGCATGCCCCGTCACACAGTATGCTACCTGTTCCAAACATTTCAAAGAAACTGGCTTAACTTTTTGCTCCATTAACCGGTTTTTGCCTTATTTTAAAAAGAGATTAAACAGGCAATCCTCTTCTATTTCTAGAAACTATTAGGCTCCACAACAAACTAGCCAACATGTTAGCAGGATGCCATGTTAGGCACGATGCTGCCCAATCCTGCCAAGCCTCTTCTGCTATGTTAGCAATCAGGCTAAACAGACTAGTCAGCACAACATTTTCATCAGCTCGATATTAAACCAATCTTCCTTTCCTAATTTATCTTAACTGGGATAATGGACCAACACATTGCCTCTTTAATTAATTTTATCAGTTCAGGACTTACCCTTCTTCTTCGCCACATTCACTGGACCTTGGTGCCATAATTTCACTGCCTGCTTTAGGCCTTAGCTCACAGGGTGTGAGGGACCAAGCAGTCGGCACAAGAAACAGTGTAGTTTAAGGGTTGATTTTCCCTAATGTCCAACACAAGCAGTCTTATTTTACTCAGTTGCTGAGTAACTGCTGCTACACAACAGTTACAGCTGCCACAAACTGAGCAACACTCCTGAGCTGAACACACTAAACAGAAAAACTAACACACATGAGGGGGTACATAGCTGTCTGGCCAGAGAATGAATACAGAAAGGGGAAGGAAGACAACATCATTATAAATCACACTCACTATACACACATTAAACTAATCCTGACAAGATATATTGTTTTAATTCAAATCCCAATGTACTCCATTCAATTTTAAGTATTTTAATTTAGAATCAGGCATGTAATATTTGAGATAAGTTCTAAGTCACCCCTGTAACTTGTAAAGAGTGGTAGTGTCCAATTACCACCCCTGTGGTATATACATGACCCCACACCCTGGGCTCTCCCTTTGGCTGGATGACTACCACGTAAGGGAAGGTGAGAAACAATCTAAATACCAAATTCTGACTCATTAGTAATGTTACATAAAGTATGTTTAAAATTGTGTTATCATTTAACTTCGGAAATTAACATGGTCAAATGAAGGGTCTGAAAACACAGGGAACACAGAGCTATGATACATGTGACTAGGCCTTCACAGAGGGGAAAAGACAAAAGTTGGCTAATTCCTGCAAAAGTTGAGTCCTTCTCCATTCCTGTGCCACTGCATTAAATGGAAATCTTACCTTCTACATTAAGAAGGTAAATTGGCCTTAGATCAGCAGGAGAATTGTATCAAAGATGAAGGTAAAAGTATAATCCAATCAGGTGAGGAAGAGATGGCAGGAGGAATGGAATAAGGAAGGTAAAGGTAGACATTACTATAATACACAAAGAAAAGTAAGAGCAATTTTCTGGAATCAGATGTGGACATACAGGATTGAACAGTGCACTTATGATCATTGGTAAACACATAACTGTAAGTGAATTTTGTGAACAGGAAGAGATGAATACCTAAAGGAAAGTTGGAAAACAAAAAGTATATACAAGTATATAAAAATCTAAATTTGAGTTTTGCATTCAAACTCAGAACATGAGTTTTACAGCTCTGTATTCAGGAGGGAATCTTTGTCCATAGGTGTAAAGATTCATCCTACACTTGCCCATGACCTACGAACAGACTGCTTATTCCTATATTTATTCTTATATTTATGCAGCATATGGCTCATGCTGTTGGCTAAGACATTTTAACATGCTGCCTTTCTCACTACTAAACCAAATTATGCACAACCTCTTTTATTACTAACATGGAATTGGTCTCATAACATTATTTTTATTACAATAGAAAGCCCCTGGACATTAAGGAGCACTCAACTATTTGGACATGAACTCTTGTTGAAGAAAACTCAGTGACAAACTGTTTATTCAAGCTGTATTTGAAAACATGAAACTCTGTCTGAAGGAAACACAATTTTAATTTTAGACTTAATATACATATCTATGATTACGATAATGGAGAATGCTTCTAATTCTGCTGTTCCTTAAAGGTTACTCGGTCAGCAAACAAACCATAACTAAATACCTCACCTCCAGCAGACAGAAGCCCATTATTCATGCTATCTTACAGATAAGGACACCTGCACATCCAGAGTTGCTGTTCTGTTACTATGTTACTTGGCTTATGTGTAACATTTACAGCAGCAACAGGCCCATTATATGATTGTGACACAGGCACAAGTTAATGGTGAAAATACAGTCTTTGTTTGATTAGACAAGTTACCTGGTTTAATAATGTCAAACATATTTATTACCTATATTAAGAAAAAAACTTCATTTTCTTTATTCTGAAAATAATGAAACATTCTTCAAACACAAAATGCAAATACAAACAATTCAGTTTTTCCACAAATTAATAAGTGTCTTCCAAAGAATTATACAAGCATATCATTTCCCACATAAGACTGAAAGAAGCCAACAGAAGATTGGAGCGAAATTCTGGTTGCATTTATTTATGAAAAGGCATCAGAGGAAGCACTTGGGTTCTACTTTCAAATGGAGGACAATATGAGGTTGACGCTCTCTTCTGAGTTGTCCCTGTCCACATCGTTAGAGCTTCTCTACAGCTTTTTATGAAAACACATGACTATACCGGAGGAAGCACATGGGATCTTACTTTCAGCTGAGGGAAGTAGATCGATTCTAATTTGACCCACTCCCCCATTTTCAGGGTGATCTACAACTTTTTATAAACTTGAAAATGAACAGTTTGACCTGCAGAGGCACATGGGGTCCTATTTTTGGCTGTAGGACACCAACAGGAGGTGGAACAGCAATGAAACCCAACCTGAGACTCTCCTCATGAAGTTCTATGTAAATATGCCAACTTTCAGCTGTGGGGTTGTCCCATTTCTGGGTCTATAAGCCACAAACAGAAAATGGTCTTTGTGTGTATATATAGATACAAATATTATATTCTTTATTTTTAATTTTTATCTTTTGTTTTTTCAATTTTTTTCAAAAATGAAGCTGTTAAGGAGGATTCGGTTAGATCACTGCAGTTCATTGGTGTTTTTGTCCTCCATTGCTATTCCTGTCTAACCTTCATTTTCTGAGTTTCCATTCTTCTCTCATTATGTTTTTTACCTGCTCAGAACAGTAACATGCATATTAACCAGACCCCTGGGGAGTCCTGCACCACGTAGCCAGGGGTCATAGAAACGCACATCTTATCCATGCAGCCACTCAAGCTGCCTGTCACTCAAACACATTTTTCTGCTGCCTCGCCTCGCTTTAAACGAGGTTAAAGGAATGAATAGCTGCAGGGCTGGATGGTGAATGAAGCAGGAAACACCCATCAGTCTGATGCAAGTCCCAACTGAGAGGAGACCAATCAGCAGTTAAGCTGTACAAGCACAGGCACAGCAGAAGGCGGAAGTGAGGCATGCCACTTTCAAATTAAGACAATTATCGCAAATCAATCCAGTGAATGTTTATTACATTCCTGCTGAACAAAATGGCTTTTTATAATTGGTCATCATCATTGGTCAGAGCTGATGGGAAGTAGCATCCGATTGGTTGAAAATCCACATGGTTGGAGCACAACAAATTATTTTTGTTGTTAATTTGTAGCCATTTAACCTTAAAAATATCAAAATATAAAAAAAACGTAGAAATCAGCCTTTGTTTGTTTCAGCTTTGAAAACATTCATGCGGGTTGAAGCTTTTCTTAAAGAGCCAGCTATAGGTTAGGATTATGGATTATACAAGTTATAGTTAGAAAGTTTGAGCTAACCCACAACAACTTTTTCTCAGCTCTGAAAAAATTAATTTCATTTATTTTCACTTTCAAGACTTATTGTTTACTGTTAGTTTTGTTAGTTAATGGAGTATTATTTGTATTGATTCTGGTGCTGGTGTCTGGTGAAAGCTGATGTAGTTACAAGATAAATGAAGTCGTAATAAATTGAAATGAGAAAATAAATTTATGTTTGCAAATTTATTGAATGTCAAAAGCTGGAAAAATACTATCACCTAAATGTGAACTAAACATGACAGACAGGGAGGATGTGACAGAATGTTAATGCATTTTTATTACAGAAAGATATTTCAACTTTGTGGCATTTCAGGGATTTATATGATATAAAATATTTTATAATAACCTGAATGATGCCGATGCAGGGTGAAGGACAACAAAACATCAGATTAGACTGACTAAGAACAGAAAGAGGGAATATTTAATACACAATAATAAACAAATTCCCATCACTAATTTTGGGTTTAGACTTGGCTTTGCTCAGTGCGGGGCTTTTATTTTGAAATGTTGGACCGGCAGCCTCGTGTATCAGTGTGTCTCACTTGTCCCCTGGCAGACAGTGGGATCGCAGAGTTGGTGGACAGAGTGGATCAGAGTCGCTTCGGGACTTGTGAGCTTCACTCATCTGACCAGACAGACGCGGAGCCTGGAAACATATGATCTGAGAAGGTAGAGCTGCTCTTTATCCACACGCTGCGCAAAGCTGCTTCTAGATCCGCGGAGGCTTTTCTCTGCACCTCACGCTGCTCCACGCGTGGCTGTGCTGCTGATGGCGGAACGCGCAGACCTCACCTGTGCTAATTTCAATTAAGGGAAACTTGGGATGATTGTAGTTGAAACAGGTCTGCAGGGAGGGTGTGATATGATGGTTTCATGATGGCTGTGCGTTTTTGCCCTTTTCTTTTTGGGTGCGCAACACTAGAGTACAGTAGCTGATAGTGACAGTGAGTGTAGGGCAGATACAAAGACATGAGCCTTGAAGGATCTTCAGCATAATGCAAGTTAGAAGCGTGCAACAGTGTCTCCACTGGGCTCGCTATGCGAACCGATCATGGAATATCCAGGTGTTTCACTATCGCCGTGCACTCACCACAGTGAGCTGCTACATGAATCCAGGTACACTGGTGAGATTTGCTCTGAGCAGATGTATGATGCAGAACAGTTTACAGCTCAGCATGAAAATAATTGTTATAGTCATCGATGTCACTTATTTTATTATTGTTATATCTTTATTATTGACAATAGTCTGGAATATTAAAAGTTGGCTGCAGCTCTAGTTTAAAACCAAAGGACTTTTATTTCTAAAAGTCTTGGTGCATGTGTAATTAAAAACATTCCACAAGTTTATATTATTATTATTATTATTATTATTATTATTATTATTATTATTATTATTATTATTATTGATATTATTACTGGTATTAATTAAACTTGTTTCCTACTATGACCAAATGTCTGTAGGCTACAAAGTATGATGCATTCAAGCAGCAGTTGCTTGTAGTTGCCAAGTTAATAAAGCCGTCAAATTGTTATTATTATTTTTTTTAGATTAGAACAGTTCAACTTTCATTGTAAACATTGTTTACATTAAATGTGTCCAGATACATTGTGAACATGATTAAAAACCATACTGTGTTGAACTTGTTATAAAAACATTGTAATAATGTTTTCGATATTACCATATATTATCTATTTTCTGCCACTCCTATGAGCCAGAATGTCCACGTTTAATTAAATACTATCAAAATGTCACTGATCTGTCATTAAACTAATTATTCGAATTTTCCGCTTCTGTCAGTCACACACAGTGATAAACACCTCTCACTTTTAAGGATTTTTGGAACATTACTTTCAGAGCTTTTGTTGATGTTAGTTTGCATATTAATTTCAGACATTCAGATAAAGGAAGAACCAGACTCTGGAGACTGGCAGCTGAGTACTGACTCCACCCTGAACACGAGTGATCTGTCCCACCTTCGTGTCAGGCTGGTGGATGAAGAGGATCAGCTGGGCCAGGAAGGCAAGAGGCTGCGCAGAGTGGCGTGTACTTGTCCCAACTGTAAAGAGTCAGGGGGGAGGTGAGTATGCGTCACTGGTTCTTTTCTGTTTGATCTTCTCATTCTGTACCTTGTATGTATATAATAAGTGAATCTCAACTCGACAAGGGAAATAAAACTTATCATCTGCCTTACATGTGTCTGTCAGAGGATCCAGCATGGGTAAGAAGAAACAGCACATCTGCCACATTGCGGGCTGTGGGAAAGTATATGGAAAGACATCACACCTGCGGGCACACCTGCGATGGCATTCAGGGGAGCGACCTTTTGTTTGCAGCTGGATGCTCTGTGGGAAGAGGTTCACACGCAGCGACGAGCTGCAGAGACACAGGAGAACACACACAGGTGCCCTTTCTTTGCTCCCTTCATGTTTGCACATCAGGAAAACATCAGTAAAATCAGTAAAATGTGTTAATTGGAGCTCTGAGAAGTGAGTCATGTAAGAAATAACAGTGTTTGTCCACCTCTGGATTTACATGCTAAATGTCAGTGTGGGCCTGAACGATGTGAAAAAAATGCAGATATGTGGTAGTAATTTTCCAATTCATTTTGAGGTTTATCTGTTCTGAAGTCAAGTTTGTGGGGTTTGTTTGTAAAACATTACAAGAGATGCCACTAGTGATGTGTAGCTTTCTAGAGGTGTTTATTTTTATCCTATGGTTTTCTCTTGAGTCTGAACAAAGTGTTCTATCGTTTTGCTTGATTTTTTTTTTTTTTTTTTTTTTTATATATATATATAATATTTTACA
>OMLM01000824.1:0-16009 GCA_900302695.1 Helostoma temminkii | reverse complement strand
AAAAAAAAAAAAAAAAAAAAAAGGTTTGCTTTTTTGCACATGAATATGTGTAATTGTCAATGTGACAGATAATGGTTTATTAACTTAAAAAGGTACTGAAACTAATCTTCTTACTAGTACAAGTTTTGAGATCTTACAAGAGTTTGATTACTTTAGACATCCATATTTATATTCAATGTTTATTTGTGTTGATAGTAGTTTTTGAGTGTTATATTCAAACAAATATCTAAGTAGGGTTTTCACCCGAATTTTGAATGTTGGTTATATAATGTTACAAAGAACATATAGGATTTTAAACCAAGTTGTTCAGGGGTTTAAGGACATCTTATTATGTTGCGATTTTACTGTTGTGATGGAGCATGTCCATATTAAACAATGCCAAAGTTCTAAAAGGTGAGCTGAACCTTTGCAGAAGAAATCAAATAAAACTAATCTCTCTCTGTCTGCTCTGTTGGGACACTTTCCCAAGGAGCATCATCAGTCCATGAACAGACCCACAAAGTACACAGTTGCACCCATTTGCTCAGGTTAGCACTGAACATTTTCTACAGCTCTGCTTGGCCTATTTGGAGGCTCCTGCAAGCTATCCAATCAGAACAGTGAGGGCTCAGGAGTTATCGGTTTCAGACTAAGGGTGACAAGAGGCACTGCATAAAGGCCCATTATACCTGATATGATCAAAAGCTCAAGAACTTTAAAGTTAAGGCACTTCATCACATTTTAGCAAAAATCCTGTAAATCAAATAAAACTCAACACAACCTATAACACGAAAATCCATATTTTCCTGCTAGGCCACAAAGGCTTGCAACTTGCTTTTGTGTTATTTCTGCTTCTCTCCCTCAATCTGTCAACTTGAATGTAAAGGGGCTGCTGCAGTGAAAAACATGAAGGGCACCCCCACTGCTACAGTTCCCCTCTCCTGAGCAGCTACACTGAGCATGACCTTTCTTTGACTGACCGCTGCCTGGTGAAGCTTCATACAGACTGACCAGAGGTGGCCTTTAGAAAGTAGGGAGGAAATTCTGGCCTGTGGGAAACACCCACAAGCATAGGTTCTGGATGTGTATGGTATATTCAGAGTAGTGCCACAATAAGTTGACGAAAGACAGAAAACAATTGAAAGTTTTCATCTGAATAAACATCTGGACAGATCTTGCGGCAGAGCCCCGAGTTAATAATATGACATTTATATGTCAATATATTAAAAAAAAAAAACTAATGCAACATTTAAACACTCTGCTTAAAAGTAAGACTAAGTGGATCAGTCTGAAGATATTTCTTCCTTAAAATTTACAGAAGCTTTAGTTTTATATTGTGCATACAAAGTGTATTTCACCAAACTCATTTGCACTAACTGTAATACACACACAAAAATACACACAAAATACAGAAATATAGAATGTGGAAACAAAAAAAGCAACTATAGGAAGTGTCGTTAGCACAGTTTTGCCCAGGGGCTAATCCTATTTGCATTGCAAGTCTAAAATAACCAACAGATTATTCATAATGAAAATAGCCATTAGATGCAGCTCTAGATGCAGAATAGCACACCACTCTTTTTCATGTGTACAGTACAACTCTGATCTTAAAATTGGTCTAAATTTCATGTACCATTTCCCAAACGTGTCATTGTTTTGAGCTGGGTAACAAAAATACAGCATGTACCTTGCTGCTGATGTGCTCTCCAGAGACGTTTTCTCTAATCACAAGCCAGGTAATGTTCTCTTCATTGTTTTCTTCCCTCAAATCTAATCTGCCAGGCGGACAATTGGCTGTGAGTCAGACATGTTTGTGAAAATTACTGCTGGGGAATAACATCTCCATGTTAACATCTTGGACCCTTCTAAGAAACGGTGTACAAGGATGATGGGAGCAACGATGCAGGTGAAATACTTGGTTCACTATCAGTTGTTGTCTTGCTCCAAGTAGTTTTTTTCTGAGTCTACCTGTTACATTTATTTAGAACAGTTAAAAGGCCTTGACTTATAGGAACTGTGGTGCTCAATCGGATGTGTCATCTCTCCCCACCCACTGACATAACATTATCAGACTAATAAACTGATTTTATTTGATTATTTGAAGTTCTCAATGTCAGGTTCCTAGAGGGCTAGAGGAGCAAACATTCATCGTCAGTGTAACTTGTATCCTTTCACACTACATTTCCCTGACATCCCTGTGTGATCAGTTCATCTTAGATGGATTTTAATATTAGCTCTGAATAAACCAAACAAATCAATATTTCTACAGACTAAACCCTACCACCCTGTTATACAGACTCCTCATCATTCTTCATTCATCCTCTTATCTGCTACTCTGTCTCCAATCCAATTTGTCACCAGATCCCCACCTCCAATTAAATCCAAACTCTTCCCTCCTACTCCCTCCCAGCCTCCCAACCCCCCCACTCTGGGACACAGCAGTAGGGTGACATTCTCACTAGCTAGCTCTAAATGCCAGTTGCTTAATAATCACACTTTGAAGCTTGTACTACAGACCTCCAGCTTGGTATCAAATCTCTGCCTCTGGGACTGTTCCTCTTTTTGCCCTCTATTTTTAATGCTTCTCCCTAAATCTATGCGTCACTGTGGAGAGTTTTTGATCACCAGATTACTTTAGGATTCTTGTGGAGATGCTGCTGTGGCATATTAACTCTCGTTACGATACCTGCAATTTTGATGTTCATGTGGCCATCCAGCAGCAGATTCTCTGCTTTCAGGTCCCTGTGCACAATGTTGCGGTTGTGACAATACTCCACTGCTGACAGGATCTGCCAGAACTTCCTCCTGGCTTCCAGCTCACTGAGACGCCCATGCTTTGCCAGGTAGTCTGCAACCAGAGAGAGAGAAACAACGAGTGCAGAGAAGTGATGTGTCATATCACTGACTTGCAGAACATGACTCTACAGGCTTTTCAAACTGTGTAAGATTTCACTATATGATGAAAAAAAGGATTTTGGTCCAATTTCTTTGTCCTGACTGTTGGTGGATGTACTGAAAGAATATTTTAATTTTGATGAGGTGCAGGTCTGGTGCAAATAGTAGTTTACAGCTGCCCTGCATTACAATACGCTTTGTAAAGTGATTCAGTGCAAGACTGTACAACGTCATTTTTCCTGTGCATTTGTGCAGTTGCAAGAGTAGATAATGGCTGACAGTGGAGAGTTGTCATGGCTGAAAAAGGAAAGGGGAAGACAATATTTCTGAGAAATGGCCTTCTGCTACATAAAGTCAATGTTAGTACAAGATGGAACAGGGTGCAAGTTGTTGGGGGCTGGCAGGAAGTTTAATAGTTATGACTGTTTGTCAGGATACGATTGCAGTGCGCACACAGAGATACAAACACACTTGATAATTAGTAGTACAAATGAACTGACTGCTGTAAATATGAACCCAAGTTCTTACCCAATGAGTAACAAAAACATTTATCGGTTTATCTGGTGAGCTGAGGCTGTGCAAAGAGCAGCAAGACAGACTTGAACGTGTTTTTCAGAAATCACGCGTGAAAAGTCTTTGCTGTTCCTCTTCTTTCTCCAAGTAAACAGATCAATGACCTTTCTCTCATTGTCTGCTCTCATGGCACCATCATTGTTTTTTAACCTTTCATACTCAGCGTTCACTAATTTTTACGCAATTGACCTGACAGACTGCATGATGTTTTGCAGCATGCTTGATTTTTTTTGCAGCTCTCTGAACTTTGGAAAGTGTGGTGTTTGTTGCTGTCGGCAGGGTTCCTCTTCACACCTCTCTGTCCACATAGGTTGCTAACTCTTCAATTCACACTCTGTGGCAAACAAGATAGGACAGTCTGCGTTTCCTTCCAGCTGGCATGGATACAGACCACAGACCAAACCTGACAACAATGCACAACAACCACAAGTAATCCCACCAACAAAACTTCATATGTGAGTAAATACAGTGTCTAGAGGAAAATGCAGTTATCTGAAGACCCAGATGGACATTTTCCAAATAAAACCAAAAAAACAAAACAGCATTTTTGTAATCATAAGGTACACAGGGACTTGCAGTTTATTTTGCTCATGATATTAAAAACATAATAGGGTTTTCCCTGATCTTGGCATTTGTTAGAATGTCTTTTCCTTTTTTACAGAAGTAATATTGCTGTGATTTCCCCAGTATGCACACAAACATTTATGTTAAGTCAGGAATTTGAAAACTAAGCCTTTATCAAGATTAACAGTGAAGTCTCATTAAGCCAATTTCTCAGTCAATTAACATAGCATAACATTTACAAAAATACTGTGCCATCAACTTAACATTATATATTTAAAGCAGAGCGAGGGTATGTCCTGAGGTCATAAACATGCATCACACTGTAAACACTGCATCTTAACAACTATGTCTGTCTCAGGTCAGGGTTGGCCAAAGGGTCAGCAGTGTGTTAAGACAAACTGTAAAATTAAAATGACCAAAAGCCATTACTTGCATTATTAGACTAGAGAGATGATGCATTTCTGTCATCCACAGTGCGGCTGACAAGTAGTAAAATTTAACAGACTGAAGAAACCCAATTAGATAGTAGCTGGTAAATTCCATAGAGGAGGCCGTTTGTTGACCAAAGAAACGTTCATGCAATGCTGCTAATCAAAATACTCACTGGGGAGGGGAATGTGTTGAGGAGATCCAAGTATGCACCTGTGAGGAGAATGGGATCCAAACCTCTCCCTTGCTTTGTCTGCTTCTGTCTTAAATGGCCACATCTCACCAAAAGTGTACTGTATATACTGTAATTGATGCACTTGAATGCAGGATGAAAAGCCCTCCATCATAAATCAGAGAAATGATGTGGACATGCCATATTGTCATTTTCTGAAAAATCTATTTGTCAGACACAACCCTCCAATTTTAATCGATGATTATTTCAGATCTAAAAAGAATTAAGCTTGACTGTTAACACCAAAGTGCACCACAAACAAACAGTGAGCACCACAGCTGATCTTAATTCTGTATGAACAGCAGCACTATGTTGCTACTGCTTGTTCTACAGTCGCACTTGAAAAACAAGCCATTTACTGTTTGAGCAATCAACACACTGCATTCCACCCCCCACCCCTCTACACACACACGCACACACACAATGTGGTATGTTGCCCCAGTGGAAGGATGAGTAATCCACTGGTACAATGTCGGCGAGAGCAAGGACCTCAGCACAGTGAGGCACGTACAGCTGCATTCTGGGAAAGCGAACAGAACAAGCATGAATCATAGGGGTATTAGGGAACAGCTCAACCACCACTGTGTTCCACTTTTGCTGAGAGCTGAGTGAAGAGCTATGTCTCTTAACAGCTGTTCAGATTTTGGAGCGGACAAACATCATAGGTACAAAGTGGGTTGTTGGATAGACCTCTGGCTGGACTTCAGATAACACAGTGGGGCAAGTATGTGGACTGTGTGTATGTAGAGAGCAAGGGGCAAACACACACAGTCACACACACTGTTTCCAATTTAGTAACTGATAGTCAGACCACTTAAATACAGCAGCCACATTAAACTCACATTTATGGATGCACTGATAGATGCTGGTGCTGATTTAATTCATGCAGCTGTTTCATCCAAAGCCACCCCCCTTCACAAAAAAATAAAAAAATAATCAAAGCTCATGCATAGATACCATGACAACATTTTTTTCAGCTGCGATAACTAAAACTGAAAAAGGGTTTTCTAATGATCAATGTGCATTTCAAACCAACATAACATGACAATGGAACACATCATTAATATAATACTGGGCCTCTGTAAGCCAATGTAGATGTTTCATTAAGAAACAGTTGTTTCCAGGTCATGTACAACTCTGTATTTCTAGTCAATATGATGTTACAAAATCTGCATTTCTTACATTTTTAATAACCGAGCACTTCTGCAGCGTTCATGTTGGCTGTTAGGTGCAGTGTAACAGCCACAGCCACACCTTTTCCATTTAAAGTTACGTGCTATGGTGGTATGAGATGAGATTTTCGTCAGTTGACATCAACCATTCAAACCAGAAAAGTCCTTGGATTTCTTGCAACATTAATCCAGCATTGTTTTGAATTAATACAAGTAAGTAGTAGCAGGCAAGTAAACCCAAGGCAGATGTTTTTGAACACTTAACATTTTACAGACAAAATTGTTAGTTTCAGCCCTAATTATGCTACTCAAAAACTGAGCTTGTGATGCACACTGTGAGATGCATTGAGATGATTTTGTTACATGTACTGAAGCTTTTAGTAATTTAGGCCTCCTAAAAAAAATATAAAAAAAACTTTCTATTCTCTGGTGCCAGCAGGCCTGTATGGTTTGGATGAACAGCTGCTTCCTGATGTGATCAGAAAGTCAGACACAGTTGACACAAATGTGACACAAAACACTGCCACAGTGTGACTGGCAATTATAAACAATGTTTCATGTTCGTTAAAGTGCTGAATACATTATATTGACAGACAAACTAATAGCGGCTTTAGCTTTTTTTATATTAATGATTAATGCCAGTGCTACTTATTCATTTTCATTTGTTTTCCATTTCATGCAGAAAGTGGTGAAAGTAAACTTTTTAGCAGCATCTTACTTTGTAGCAGTAAGATGCTGCCTGTAATTTTAACTGAAAACACATTTTATATATATGTTAAAATAGAAGAAATTTCCTCTTTTTAAGTATTACTAAAACCCTGAACAAAAAGTTTTAACATTTATGTACTGTTATTTAATTATGTTAAGGTTAAATCTTAAATCACAGGTGGAATTATGTGGCTAAAATCAATTAAAATTCCAAACTTATCATTCACATATGAATGAGTGCAATATTTGTCAGGAATAATCACACCAATATGTTGCCATGCATGACTGATGTAATACAGCAGAATTGCTTGTAATAATAATAATTGCCTGATCTGACACACTTCTTAACTAATGACAAATGTCTTCTCAATAAAATAAGAAAAAATCTTTTTATTAAAACTGCATCATTATTAAAACCCATATTCCATCATCCAAAAATATTGAATATAATTGTTGTGTCAGTTGTTTCTTACACAGAAAAGCAGCTGAAATCATGCAGCACATCAGTACTTTTAGATGAATAAACAGCAGCAAAGCAACCTTGTTGAAGGTCAACTGTCACTGTAATTATTTTTTGCTTTCTGCTAGAAAAAAAACACAGCTTATGCAGAAATCTTCAGAGACATTTATTTAATTTAGCCATTAAAAAGTAAAAGCTAAATTTGTGGAACTAAGAATTAATCCATTTTGGATGAGTCAAGCAAGCTTAACAGTCCATGTGAAGAAGCAGCAACAATACATTCATTAACAATAAAACATTGTTTTCTGACTTTAGATCTATAGATTTTCTGTGAATGCAATTGATGCAGTCTTTATCCTCCTATCTGCTCTGTGCAGGTGTGTGTGTGAATCGCTGTCAAAGACAGACCAGAAACTAGATTCATGTAAGATTTATAATGGAAATCGCCAGACAGATCACAGGTGCTAATAAGACCACACATCAAAAAATTATTTTGATTGGATATTTAAGTTTCAATGCCATAGGGCTACGCTTGTTAAGTTGTGTTTCCTTGGCAGTCAATTATTTACATTAAAGGATGTCACCCCCCCAACCACCACCTGCTGTAGTTCCACCCCATCATCCCGACCCCTAGGGGTCGCACACCCCAGAAACACTGGTCTATAGTGAAATACAAACTGACAGTCTAGGTAAATAAGGATATGTCTCAAAACTAATCCTTTGAAGTGAACAGCCTTATTCCCTTCACATCAGACAGACAGAAGATTTGCATGAGTGATTCTACTCACTGCCAGCTACTATGTTCCCTTCTCTCCAGCAATGCTTTCTTAAATATGCATGCCCTACATTTTCCCACAACCTTCCAAATGAAAATGGATGTCCCCTACTCTTGCCTCTTTTCTCTTCTACCTCCTCTCTCCTCCTGCCTCTGCTCTCTGCAACTCAGTTTATTTGTGGTTGACCCAGTTTCCAGGTTTGATCCATCCTATGGTGTTGAGGCAAACTGACAGACAGACACAAAGACACTTCAACAAGCTGGCATGGATGCCTGTGTGGCGCCCATTACTGTGCCCACCAATCCCTTTGCAAAAATGAACCCATCACTCTCTGCCTTCTTGTGCCAAACCCAGCCACTTCTTTGTGTTTACAGCTCCAGACGCACACACACATGCACAAACAGACTGTCTTGCCTTTTTCTTCCATAACACCATTTTCTGTTTAGTCTGAAGAAATAATTGGAGCCTCCTCCATTGTCTCACTGATTCACTCCAACAGCTGCTGCTGAGCATCCACAACAATTCCACATCCTCTGATCTGTAACCTATGGTCAGGTCAGACCATGGAAGTTCATCATGTCTGAAAAGCAGAGGCAACTCACTCCAGATAGTAGAGGAAGAAGCTTAAGATCTGATATGGCAGCTTATCCATTTTTCTGAGTGCATCATGACAGAATGACCTGATCCATCTCCAGAGAGTGTATTTGAAAATCAGAAATAATTGTTCAATTTTGTGTAGTGCTGCAGCTACCAGTCACTATCCGCTAAACGTTGCCACAGCTGATGATGACATAAATGCCTTACATAACTATATTACATTGTGCAATCAGGTCAGAGTGGTCTGAAAAATCAGGGCACAATGGTTTTATAATACCCTGAGATGATCCAATAGAAAATCTATACATTACACTAAATGAACTTGACCAATCATAATTTGTAATTTAAAGCAATTGTTTGGCATATTAGCAAACTGCTGTGAAGAGTCAGATGAGAAGAAATGATGCTGATCTTTTCATCTAATTCTTCGCATGAAAGCAGAAACACACATTACCTACAATGTCAAACAATTTCTTTTAAGAGTACACTGTACACAAGGGGATTGTAATATTTGTGTCATTGCATAACTTGACCAAGCTAACAGAAACTGCCGTTTGGTTTAACTGCAATAAATTTGTGAAACTATGGTCTGTGGACTATAATACATATACTGACTCAGAGAAGTCACTCTGTATATGGCTGTGCTTGTATTTCCTGTACATTTTTTTACCACACACTCTTTTCTAATTCATTCTTCTTGGTGTCTGCTTCACGGCTCTCTCTAGGTCACAGGAGCAGGAGTTGCTGCTGCTGAGTCAACATCACAAGTGGAACACTGGCCTCACGCACGCACTCACGCACACATACACAGGAGTGTGTGCTGGAGTAATCCTCTAAACTCCTGTGTCTGGAAGTAGGCTAAAGAGCAAACATTCTCAGACTGTCTAATAGGTGAGACCAATAATCTATGTGGATCATGATCCACTTCCAGGTTGTGCACATCTGACAGGTCTATACTAGTATTATAAATTCTTGTCCGAATTACATGTATGATTTAGTTTTAGGAATTTCTTGTTTTTGAAAAGCATAATCCTGCAATATCTGATCTTAGCATTCAACAAAAAATGCTAAGATAGGCTATAATAGGTAAATTTGAGTTCTTGATTGGAGATTGCAGTGTGTACACATTGTACAAAATGAGTGCGTATATGTGTGCGTGGTAGCGATAGAGCACATGTGGAGCTATGACACACTAAGATAATTTGTTATCTCCATGCACTATTCTTGCTATAGTCTTACTTGTTGGTATCTTCTAGCATACATGTTTTTTTTGCACTTTAGCCAAACGTAGTGTGCAAAACATTTCTATTGTTTAACTGTAAAAATTAGTTAGTGTTTAAAATTACCGAGTAAACCTGAATTTACTGTCTATATTAATATGTATGATTTTGTGTCCCTTTAAAAAAAGTAATTGCAGGCCGTGTTTCACTAGTTGCAAAATTAATCAGAAAACTGCTAAATCTGGTCTTTTACTTATTTAAAAAATTAATACAAAACTCCTTAAGGCTTCTGTGATCAATCCTATGTGCTTTGATATTTAAGTACACATAGCACATAATGCTAACATATTATTACGACTACTGCCTTTGTAGTGTTCATTGTACATATTGTGAATTTCAAAATATGAATTAATAGCATTGAAAAATGAATTAAAACATTAGAATCTGCATCTCTGAATTCTGCCTGTTTCAAAAATATTATAATGATCAGCTGATTGGTGCAGCATTACTCTATACCAGTGGTTCTCACCCCTGGTCCTCAAGAGACCCTGCCCTGCTTGTTTTCCAACTATCCCTGCACTAAAAGCTCCTGACTGGTTGAATACACCAGATCCACGTAATCGACAGTGGACAGGACAGGGATAGTGTATGTAAGGACATACAATTTACCCTGAATGTCAAGACATAAAGCAAGCCATGAAGTCCAGGAAACTCTCAGCAGATTACAGATGATTGAGTGATCACATAAGCAGGTGGCAGACGGGTTACTTCTAGTCTCAAAAAGTCTGGAACTACCAAGACTCTTCCTAGAGTTTGCTGATTAACTAGACAAGAAGCACCCACATAACCCAACAGTCACTGTAACAGAGCTTCAGAAGTCCCCTGCACAGATGGGAGAAGCTAAAGGAATGATGACCATCTCAGCAGAGATCCATCAATCAGGGCTCGATGGAGTTGTTAGACGGAAGGCACTTTTAGCACCTCTTCTAAGAAACTGAATTAAGGGTAATACCTTTGTAAAGGGGAGATTTCAATTTCTGAGATTTAGTGAATTTGCAAAGATGTCTCACAAAATATTTTCACTTTGATATAAAGTATTGCAAGTATTGTAATCTGATGGGCAAAAATGGCACTTTTTTTATACATTTAAAAGGAATTCTACAATCCAACAGAGAACATTGTGTAAAACAGGAAAAGCATTAATTTAGTTTTTAAAGTCTCGATGTGAGCGAACCTACAGTTTCTTGACCTCTCCTGTCACATGTTTCACTTCAGTTATAATCCTGTTTGTACAGTGCAAATAAAAGTAATCTAATAGCTCTACCTGCCCTAGTTAAATCACAAGTATGAAACAATGTCTTAAAAGGTGCACAAACATCTTAACCATTAAAAGCAACATTTGAGTTAAACAGCTTTCAGAATTTATTGACATACAACAGTCAAAGGGCACTTGTTTGCTGGCATGTAGAAAATAATCTTGATCTTGGAACATATCAAGTGAACGTCGACGCAGTAAACCAGTGTGCAGCAAGTGATTCTGTCCCACATACAGTAATAAATCCCTCTTTTTCTCTTTGATGCAGCCTCTTTGCTCTCAGTGATGTCATTTTATATGACAAGAAAACAATATCAGCACATTTTGTACTGCAATTACTACCAGCACATGACAGCCACGTCAGGTTATTGTTCTCATTTCCATGAATTATGTGACCTTTGAGACCGAGGTCGAGATAACTCTAAGAGGACCGCAAACTCACAGAGACTTTGACACTTCCTTGTTTGTCAAAAACATTACTGACGCAACAGAGCAAATTTTATTTTGTGCAACTGACATGCAAAGGATGTAAATGAACTGGGTGGGAAAATATTTTCAACATACTGAAGTCGCAATGATTTTGTGCTTGAAAATATCACTCACCAAAGATCTCCCCATTCTTGGCATACTCCGTGACCAAGTAGAGCATGTTCTTCGTCTCCATTACCTGAGAGAGGGAGAGGACAAAGAAACAGGGAGGGAAAAAAAGAGTGATTGTAAAAACACACAGAAAATATCTTTTCAATAGCAAGACCAACAGATAACCCAAGTGAGTCATTTCCTGCAACAAAAGAATTACAATAAGTAAAAGTAAGTGATAACAGATTTACAGTAAATGAACAAGATATTACACAAAGGTCCACAAGGCTCTCTCTGTGGTTAAACTGCAGTGTCTGAAACCCAGAAAGTCATGAGCAAAACAAAATGTATGAATGGCACAGGGTCTAAATATGGTAACACTGTAAGAGAATGGAGGTGGACGGTTGGTGCTGCAGAGTATATCTGAATGGTGCTTTGAATCTTTCGGTCTCCACACAGCGCTGTGTTGTGTAGGAGGAGTAGAACCGATTTAGAAGCAGAAACACTTGGGAGATGAATAGAACTAAAAGCGGAGGGTAGAATCAGATGGAGAGGGGAGGATGAATCAGACACAGCGAGCCAGACATTCACACTAGAAATCCCACGCTCATTGTTTATGATCAATTTTCCATCTGTTACACTGACCGATTCATGGATTTCGGAAATGAAAGCCAGTATTTATTTATTTTTTGTTGGCCTTAGTTATGTAACAAATACATTTCGTCCACTCTGTATTGTGATGCTGGACAACAACTAGCTGATGAATTAAGCCCAGGTTTAGTGTTAGTGTTGTTCAATAAAAACAGTTTCCATTGTGAGCCACTATACAGCAGCATCTAATCTGGTAAATAAACCTTTCTCACAGCAGACATTTTAACTTGTCACAGCAGGAAAAGCGCAGGTGTAACTAATGGTATTAACAATGGCTCTGTTTCCTTTACGTGTGCCAGTAAAGCAGCATGTAAAATAGTAGGGCTCTGGCAATGTCACACCTGAGTGGAATACAGCCAATATTAATGTTATTAATTCCACCTGTGTTTGACAAGATACATTATCAGTCATACGAAAGATCTATTTTCTGTCTACTATTTGTTGTTGTGATGGAATCTGACAGATACATATTGACTGGCTTCATGAATCTATCTTAGCCTGTTTTTTATCTAGTTTATACTATCTACACCTATGAAGGGGCACTAGGCAACAAGTTCTTTATACTACTGTCGATACAATTATCGGTTTCTTCGCTTAACTTTAATTAATTTACTTATAAGGGACAACACAGATTAATTAACGTTGATATGACATAAATGTGTCAAATTTGACAAAAAGACTAATTTTCTTTTGCAGTTCCTGGATAGGGTGATGGGATAAAAGAAACTTAATTTCCTACACTGTTAATATTTATAAAAATGTGCGTTTGAAATCCTGAAATGTCTTGTTCGTGAATAAATAAACAAGATAATGCACCTGACCTGACATTCAACTCTAGAATTGTGATACTCTAGTGCTGTGAACACATTTCTATACCAAAAAATACAGACATCTGATACCTAGGCGTTCTTGAAAGGCCAGAGGCAATGCCAATAGAATGCCACATGCTTGTAGGATATGAATAACAGGATGTTAATATTTGTGTTACAGACACTGCAATAATACTTGGCCAGTCATGTTGTTGCAATGCAAAAAACTGGATAATATTCATAGTTAGAATTTCAGGTACCAGGCTCCACCAGATTTCACTTCTTGACAGGACCTGACACAGCCTCCCTTAACAACACATGATCTACAACATCACTGTTTGTCTAAAGACGGTAACAGAATAATAAAATAACAGGCTGCTGTTGGTTTTCTGGGATGGAATGAACTGTAGATCTGAGGATCAACTGAACAAGCCCTGATCCCATCTTTGAACATACAGCATGTGACTCACCATGGGTGAATCACATGCTGTATGCTATACTTTTCTGATGCAAGAGAACGTAATGTCATTGTTTGAATTGTATCAACAATTTGGACATAAATTGTAGTGTAGCAGATGTCAACTTGGTGTGGTGATCCATCCAATATTTTCAGTTTATTCAATCATTTCATATTTAAATGAAATTCATTCAGTCATAACTTTAATGTTTGTACTTGAGGAGCGACTACAATAACATTGGAAAAACTGTAAACCCAAAAAAGTGTGAGACTTTGGCAAGGTGGAAAAGTGAAAAATAAGTGAAGAGAACAAAAAACTGGTCACAAAGCATGACAAACCCCAGATGGGTTTTCTATGTCTCTATGCGTCTTCATTAGATAGGACTTCCCTCTGGGCCACAGGGCTGAACTCAGTTTATGAACTGGAAAGGAAATCGCTAGTTGAACTGAGGTGGTCACTGGAAATAATGATACACACCGAAATAACAGCAGAAAAATGGAGCTGTGCCACATGGTTGTGTAATGATAATCAACATTCATTTACTTTACCTAAACAAAGTAACACAACCCCGAGGCTTATGTAATGCAACTGCATCACCATTGTTGAGGTGGTTGGGGTATTTTTCCCAGACAGCAGACATCACTGTAACGAGGTGAAATGAGTTTCCCTTTGCCAAGATAACATACCAGTAAAGTGCAACAACCAGAAATGTAATGTAGAATATATTTTATTTGAACTTCCCTCAGGCTGCTGATTGTGGTACAGCAGTTGCTGTCCAGTTGCAAAAATGTTCGGAGTACATATTAGTACATGTTATTGTAACTTAAAGTACATATACAGGCATATTCTGGGTAACAGCAGATTATTTTTACTTTAGGTGATTGTAGCTATATCACTGTAAAAATAAATACTGATACTCTGTTCCCACATTCAAATAAATACTTGTTCAATCTTCTGTAAAATTGGGGCCACTGACAATAATTATTAATGCTTTATAACAAGCACATAACGTACTCTATAGAGTAATGCAGATTGTAGAACGCATGGCACTGCAGCACATGTAAGATTTGACATTCCAGAACAAAAATAATATAATTTTCAACTACTAGATTTGGTGTTTGAATCAGGCCAGTAGCACATTCACACAGAGACAGCGTGTGAGTGTCAGTCACTTATTAACTATGTTCTCATAGCTTCAACTGCGCTTTCTGCTGTGTAGCACATGTTTGCTAATGCATTAGACAATGACCTGAATTACTTCTGCGCTTCAATATCTCTCTGACTCTTACAGTACCTGTTGAGAAGGTCAACATGAAGCAGTAGAAAACTGTGCCCCATGACACTGACAGGTCCATGGATAAGCCTCCAGATCTGAATTTATAACAGTATCTCTCCTGCTCTTTTGAGGGTATTTTTCTTTTTTGTAATTTTTTGCCACTGGTCAACATGCATCACTGATTCTGACATCCATTACACTAAACTGTGTTCAAAATTAAGACAGGAACTTTGTGAATCTGGTTTTTGGAGCTTACAGTGACATTTACAAACAGTTTACAACAGACCAACTAACAGAATGTTTGTGTAAGAGCTATTTGATATAATTATTACTACATTTTACAAACTTTGTGTGTTAGGCTGGGCTTATCTGTTAATAAATAAAAATTATTTATTTAACAAACATCCCTTGTGTGGTCTAGTAACTGAAGTAAATACATACAGTTAAGCAGCACTCTTTCAGCATCGCTGCCAATGATAGTGACAGACAGTGGGGAATTGGGATGGGTCAAAGAAAATTTAGATCTAAGCACCTTAGACAGAAATAAATCTTTTGATTGACACAGTTTGCTGGGACAGAGAGATAAAATAGCATAGAAAAAATATTTATCTTCAGACAGAAATTAGAAATAGACACAAATGCACAAGAGTCCAGGTAAAGTCATTGTATACTAAAGAGTACAGTATGTACTAAATCAGAAAGCAGAGAGTAAAGAAGCACCACTAAAATTTTGTCCACATATTGCATGCTACCCAGTCAAAAGATGTTGATCTACTGTTGATGAGATGCACTGGAGCTACTGGCTCACCTGATAGAGCTTGATGATGTGGGGGTGGTCGAGCATCTTCATGATCTGGACTTCTCTGTAGATTTTCTCCAGGTTGACAGCATCCAGTTGGGTCTTGTCGATGATCTTAATGGCCACCTGTAGAATCAGCAAGCATCAATAATACAACTCTAATGTGTCTGTTTCTCAAGTATCCAAGCAGCAAATGTGTGACAATGTGTTCTTTGCAGCTGTAAGAGCAGAGAATTTTTTTTCTGAGACTTAAGATAAATAATTGAATACAGCTTCATCGCCAAGTCTTTACATTTGAGCTGTGATGAAATTTCACATTAAGATACAGCAGTAGCAAACACAATGACATTTGTAACTCGCACACTCACAACTTCAACATTCTTGGCGTTGACTAATGAAACAAGGCAATATTAACATCTCTCCTACAAACTGTCTAATAAACAACAATTTATCAGTGTTATCTGAAGTGTTCCAAGCATCTGTGAGCCAAACTGGAGGAGTAAACACCTGAAGACCC
>OMLM01000823.1:86076-102978 GCA_900302695.1 Helostoma temminkii | reverse complement strand
TGGTGGCCAGACTGGAACACATTCTCAAAGTAAGGGTGGCACATTTGAGTAATTATTTAAAGGTGTTTATACCCATTTTTTAAAATATCAAATAAACTGTATATTAGCATCTTTATATATAATTGTTTGTTATAACCATCAAAAAATAGTAATCAACAATTGGTCAGAGGTAAAAGTCCATGTTTTTTCAGGAATATTTGCTGTTTGTAACTGCTGCTATATTCCATATACAAATACATCATAACTTAACATATAATACATAAATACAATATATATAGTAAACTATTTTAAATAATGATTGGTTGTCAGTTCTCCTCGCGCTGAAGGTTCTACATTTATTTCTAATCATAACCCAAGTATCTCCCACCTTTAGAGGTACTTGGTGAAAGGTGGCAGGGATGCTTAGCATAATTGTTCACTTTGACCACAAAATAACTGGTTAGTTTCTCTTGTTTAATAAATCTAAATGGCTTTTCTCTCCACCTGTTTGATTTTGTAGCCCACAGCAGCCGCCCTGAAAGGAGCCATTCAGTTGGGCATCGGTTACGCTGTGGGAAACCTCAGCTCCAAACCGGACAGAGATGTTCTCATGCAGGACTTCTCCATGGTGGAGAGTATCTTTCTTCCCAGGTAGACATTCATCTATACATCTTTTATTTCTTGATAATGCACGTTATCAAGGTGAATGTAATATTAATGAACTGGGGTTTGATTTTGGGTGTTGCATTGCATTGCAGAATTTTAAAAACCAACTGGTCGAACATAAATGACACGTGCCATATATATAATAGCAGAATTTTTAAACTGTGCACATTGGCATTCTGTCAGTCACCCTCATAAGGTGGCCACCTGGAATGGTTTTTCAACAAACTTGAAATTCCCAGAGGTGCTGAGTAGCCTTTCCTCCACTCTCTGGTCCAGCTCATCCCATAACATGTTTATTGGATTTAGATCACACCTCCAGCTCCATGCTTCACAGCGGGAACCACACATTCAGGAAATGCCTGTTCGCCCTCTTTACGTCTAACAAAGACACAGCAATTACAACCAGAAATCTGATTCATTCCTTTTTTTTCTTGCCCTAAGCAAGTCTCTTCTGCTTCCACCTTAATGGTTTCTTTTCCACAATTTGAATGGATGATGAAATATGTCTTGTGGGCTGTAATCTGAGGTGCTGTACATCAGCAGTTTCTGAGGCTGGTAATTCTAATAAACTTATTGTCTGAACCAGAAGTAGCTTCTTCTCTTACCTTGCTGGGACGGCCCTCATAAGACACCAGTTACATCAAAGTGTTTGATGGTCTTGGCAACTGCACTAGGGGATACATACAAAGATATTGAGGTTTTCTGGATTGTACTCATAGGGATATTGACTCTGTACTCGCCCTTCCTCTGTACAAGACAAGTGATGGTTTAAAGCACATGGCCAAAATGTCACAGATTAACTCCTAGGTAGTTTTGGACTGGAAACCATTCCACCTCTGCAATTTGAGGGAATTTTCCAGAGAATTTTAACAGTTACTCCACTGTTTACTACATAATTCCATATGTGTTCTTTTATAGTTTGTATGTCTTTAGCGTTAATGTACAATGTTGGAAAAAACAAAACAAACAAAAAAAAACTTTAGACTGGTAGCATATGTCACATATATAACAGCTGTTTTTATGTTACATTGACATTTTTTAAGTAATAATTTTTGTTACATTTGAATACTTTTTTTGTTCTTAAGTGAGGGCAGCAACCTGACTCCAGCACATCACTTCCCAGATTTTCGCCTGAAAACATACGCTCCGCTGGCCTTTCGCTACTTCAGAGAGCTGTTTGGCATCAAACCTGATGACTATCTGGTTAGTATGTAGGCTGTCGCACATGGTCGCCTTGATCTCGTCATTCTGAGGCAGCGCAACAGTAGTTTCAGTAGTTTCCACTGAGTTAATTGCAAAACTTACTGAGAGTGTTGCGTCATTCTCAATCGCAGTACTCCATCTGTAAGGAGCCTCTGATCGAGCTGTCCAACCCAGGTGCAAGCAGTTCCTGGTTCTACCTCACCAGCGATGATGAGTTCATCATTAAGACTGTGCAGCATAAAGAGGCTGAGTTCCTGCAGAAGCTACTTCCTGGTTACTACATGGTGAGCATACAAACAAAAGCAGATCAACTAGATCAACTCAGAGATGGGGAAACATATTTATAAAACAGACTCACAATTGCATTTCCTCATAAAGTTTTCTCTGTTTTTGTATTGTTCCTGTGTTTGCCTTCTATCCACTTCTTCTTCTTGCCATTTTCAACACATTACTGTTACATATTATTACATTATTTCATTGCATCACTGTTGCCACCGTCCATCAACAAAACAGTGTTAAGGCATCAGCAGAAATATGGATTGCATCACCTGCTCGCTTGCAGTACTCATGCGCTTTCTCCTACAAGAAACCTGACAAAATGGGGACAAACCCATAAACCTGTGGAAAAAGTCTACAGCATACTTTAATTAAAAAATACTTTACTGCCAGTCATAGGTTAAAAGTCTTTTTTTTTAATCATATGTATGTTTCAATAAAAAAGTTAAGTCTAGCTTTAAAGAGTTTTGGAAAAAAACATAATTTGGACAAGTTTATGTTGTTTCTGATGGATGTTCCTGGTTTCAGTTGACATGCAATTACTCATGTGGTCACTTCAAGTTGCTCTTTTACTTTCTATATTACTCTTTCTGTACTGTACTGTGCTGTAAGAATTTATCTATTGATAAATTATTCTTATATTGCACTTAAAATAACTTGTTTTTAATTTCTTAGTTATCTAAAGCACTTACAAGTGTATTTCTTCACTGGGAAACATCAGCATGTAGCATTTGCATGCAATGCAAAACAGATTAGCCTAAAGCTCACATTTACATGCAGCTGGCAGGTGAACATTTCTTCTCTAACCACCACTTACTTTCAGCAGTTTCTGTGGTGAGACAGCACACAGTTTTCCTGTGTGCGCCTGTGTTGAATTTTACTAATAATTTTACTAATTTGGTATTTTCCTGTGGAGGCTGGCGTTTATATCATGCCATGGATTTAATCATTCAGTTCACTATCAGCCTTTTAAAAGCCACATTAGATTAGGTGAACATTAGAACTTTAGGTGTGTGTGTGTGTCCAAAATGGTATAATGTTGGTATTAATGGTATCTTGTTTAAAAAATGGATTTCTTGTAGAATCTCAATCAGAACCCCAGGACATTGCTGCCCAAGTTTTACGGTCTTTACTGCATCCAGTGTGGTGGCGTCACCGTCCGTGTGGTGGTGATGAACAATGTGCTGCCGCGTGCTATAAAGATGCACTACAAGTACGACCTGAAGGGCTCCTCTTACAAACGTCGTGCTTCACGCAAGGAGCGCGCCAAGGCCTCGCCCACCTTCAAAGACCTGGACTTCCAAGAAATGCACGAGGGCCTGTACTTCGACCCGGACACCTACAACGCCCTGATCAAAACTCTGCAGAGGGACTGTCGGGTGTGTTGACACGAAAGATATTATATCTATTAACCCAGTACGCCAATATATTGGGTCATGTAAAGCTCACTGTGCCTCACGTAAGCAGGGTTATAAATGTTTGTCATAGCTGGAGAGATGATTTTAATTTCCTTATTTGTTTCACAAGCAACTGGCATCAAAATTTCAGATGTAGTTAGCACAGCAGAGACAATTAACCTGGCTGTGCTCCTATATATATGGTTAAACAACAGACCCTGATGGCTGATTATCCACATGCTTTCTTTAGCACTGCTGCCTACTGAAATAAACTTCTAAAGATGGTGAGGACAGGTCGTAAACTGACTAAATCAAAATCTGTTCTCTAGGGAGCAGAAGTAAATGTGTGGCAGTTGATGATGAGGTATCAGATTTGACTTTGTTAGTCTAGTGCTAAACTAAAGGTCAAAGAGTTTACAAAAAGCACATTATTATCTGAAGCAAAAATTATTTGTATTTTCAGATTATCTTGGTATTTACCAAAGTGTTGGTGAGGACATTTTTGTCATGATGACGTTAAAGCTGATTAGGATTAGGAATGAAATCAGCAGGATTAAAGCTCTTTATAATTGAACACAAACATTCACAACAAATATGGTGATCTTGAGAGCAGCTGTTGAACTAAATGCTTTTTGCTGAAACAGAGGCACTAAAGGACCGGCAGTGAAATAAGCAACGTCACTCCATATACTGTATATACACAGTGTACCATTCTCGTGTCTTAACACTGTGAGGCTACAGCTAGCAACCAATTAGCTTAGCCAAAATGTTTATACTTAGATTTTTGTACAGATTAAATACATAAGATATAATGTCTAAGGTAGATATAGAGGTAGAATCGTTGTTTTCCTGTCCCACTACATATTTACTGGAAAAGCTGTTTAAAAAACAGCAAATTGTGGAATGCTTACAAAATGAATAGCATAAATTGATTTGGTTAATCTGTGGATTATTTTTAATTAGTGCCCGTTGATCGGTCTCAGGTTGTGATGATGACCTGATTAGCACTTGTCTGTTATTTAATAAGTATAAATCAACAGGAAGATTAACACACAGCAGAGCAGAGCAAAGCGCCTGACTCATAATCAGGCTGAGCTGTGTGTATTGTGCTTGTATTAGGTTTCCTTAGTATATCTGGCAACGCTGTGAAAAGTATCTTTGTTTACAGGAGTTACCTCATGACATCAGTCTGGTCAGATGGATTAGGCTTATGATCTAATGTACATTTGTTTTTTCCAGTCCCTGTATTTAACTGGGACTTTGGTGTTGGAGAGTTTTCTGCGTGGTTACATTTGTTATGTCACCATTCAAAGTTGTTACTCATTACTAATCTGATAATATAAGTTGTTTGAGTCCAGCTGGAGGCCGTGTCTTCCTTCGTACTGCCTGTCTACCTCTTTACTGGCATAGATCTGTCAAGTAAAGCCAAAAAACAAACATTTGAAACATGAATGAAATTAATTACTGTCATGGTCACTGAGTCCCAGTTCAAACATCTTCACACCACACTGAGCTAATGCTAATGTAAATGTGCTCATCTTTTCCAATCATTTGAAATTAAATATGTTCCATTGTGTCTCTCTGAGGTAGAACCAGTACTACGACAGCCCCTCACAGTCTTCCTCCCTTCCTAAATGTGGATTACAATGCTTTTGCCTGTCATCAGGTGCTGGAGAGCTTTAAGATCATGGACTACAGCCTCCTGCTGGGCATTCATGTTTTGGACCGGAAGCCACTGAGCAGAGGAAGCCGATGTGACAGCAGAAGGGGACAGAAAGTCCTCTACTCCACCGCCCTCGAGTCCATCCAAGGGACCGTGAAGGACCCAGAACCAGTGGCCGATGATGAAACGTGAGGAAACTCTTTCAGTTTATCTTATTGTCAGCACTTCTCAGATATTTTAGAAGTAAGAATTTGAAGTTGAAGCAGTGATAAAAACAGCTTCTTTGTTTTTTCTTTTTTTAAGTTTGGGTGGAATTCCCGCTAAACACAGAGATGAGAGCCTGCTCATCTTTTTAGGAATCATCGACATCCTTCAGTCTTACAGGTAAAACCCGTCTTCAGTTTCAGAAATATGTGCTGAAATATTCGCATTTCACCGGTTATCATTTAGATTTTTTTCATGCTTATTGCAAAACAATTAATAAACCAATATTCTGTATCTTAAAAATGGTGTAATTAAAAAGGCATTTTTAAAACTTTTGCCTAATTTAGTGTCCTTGTCTGTTTTACTTTTTAAAATGTATTTATTGATAGTAATTTCATTCTGAAAAAGAGTGTCAATTATTCCCTGTAATTATAACGGCAGTCAGCAGAAGCCAGTGCTATGTGTGATTACTGTTATTAAATAGGTGATGAATGACACGTATATTTAATTTTAAATTGACATTTTCAGGTTCATTAAGAAAGTGGAACATTCTTGGAAAGCTCTTGTACATGACGGGGTATGTAGCTTCACATCCTCCTTCTTCCTTGCTGTTTTTCTTCCTCCAACTACATGAATATATATTTACATACGTTTACTTCATGCATGTGTGTATGTAATTGTTTTCCTTTCAGGACACAGTGTCAGTTCACAGACCCAGTTTTTATGCAGACAGATTTTTGAAATTCATGGGCTCAACTGTTTTCAAAAAGCTACATCGTGAGTTATTCTGCTGACATAACGTAACTGTTATATTCAATATCCTCCATGTACAGCCAACTTTTAAGTGTTCATACTTTGTGTTTTAGCTTTAAGAGGTGCATCTTCAAAGAGGAAGAGGGGTTCTGTCCACCCGGTAAGGTCAGCCTCTCAGGAGTTTCTGTCCCTGAACAAGGATGAGAAGAAAGAGGACAAGAAAGCCCAGAGCATGGACAACCTGGATGGAAACTGTGAGCTTATAAGAATAAAAATACATTTAGCATGATATGTTTTTAAAGAGTTTTTTGTTTTTGTTTTGGAATCACTAACCGATTCCTTGTTGCAACAGTTTACAGTTCCTCTAAACAACCAGACCTTGTTCCAAGACCTACTGTTTCTTTTGAGTCCCACCGGAACTATGAAGAAGATCTTGGAAACAGGTAGCGTACGTGTGCATTAATGAGTTTATGAAAATGTTTAGATCACTTCACAGCTGTAAATATGTAGATGCAACATACTGACAGTGTAAAGAGAGAAAGATGTGCAATAGAAGAAAATGTCAGTCCTGAGTGAAATCATGAAAATGATTAAAAATGATACTACCAGCAAGATACAAACTCACATATTTCTGCGTATCGTCTTCTTTTGTATTTTTCTGTTTCAGTGAAGACAGACGAGACTCGAATTCAACGGTCGCTCTGAATGATCCTCTGGCGTGCCTCAGCAAGAGCCAGTCAGACTCTGAACTGGACGTCTACTTGGTATGATATTTAATTTATGCAATCTGCATGCTAAACATGTTCACTTACATTATCTTAAACAACAGTTACTGTTTTTGTTCATGGTTAGCAAATTCCACGAACAGTGCTGGTACATCCAAATAGGTAAACTAGGCAGCTGCCTAAAGAGGGCCACCTTAGCAGGAGCAGCAAAAAAAACGAACCAAAAAAAGCTGGTCTTTTCAAAAAGATGAGTCTAACTCTAATGAGGACTGTGCGCCACAGACATCACTCGCTCTGGTGCCAGAACATGTGAGCGGAGTGCGAGTGGGTGGATTTTGGACAAAGCTCAGAGCAGAAATTTGTTTAAAGAAAGGAGCTTATATGCTCCGTCCTGTGCACAGAAATTGCACCTGTGAACGCACATGTTGGTGTGTCATACAGCAGTAACACAGTTTATGACACGTGGTTCTGTGATTTTAACAGACTTTTACTTGTGGAGTAGATGAATGAGTGTACATGGTGCATGGTGGATACAGCCAAAACCTTTGGCACAAGCTTGTGGGCCAGTGTTATACCAGGTTCTTCCTAAGGATTTGTTGTTAAAACAAAAACAATATAGTTAGTTTAGACTTGTGTGAGCTCCTAGTGCAGTCATGTGTGTCAGTGCCCCCTTTTTTAATCTATATTTTTTGTGTGTAAAAATCATCTGATCGTTGTGGGTTTTTGTGTTGGGTAAATACAACCTCAGATAAACAGCAGAATGCAAATTTATTTCACTGTGCTATTGTTTATTTAACAAGCCATTGTTATTTTATCTAGCCAAACAGAAAAAAAATCACATGACGCTCACTGCTTCCATAGGATTGAAGAGGGTAAGTTGCAGCCAGGTGCCTACTAGCATCCGCATTTTAAGCGTGTTAACACAACGGCAAGAGGCAAAGACATAAACAACAGTCTTAGAGAAGCAATTGGTAAACATCAATGTGGAAAGGTTATAAAATAATTTCCAAACAAATCTGAGTACAGTTGTGTAAAGACAGTTGCCAATCTTACAAGGAGTGGACGTCCAAGTACATTCACCCCAAGATCAGACTGTGCAATGCTCACATTCAAAAACCATACAGGCCTCACTGAGGATGTTAAATGTTACAAGTCCATGACACCACAATTACAAGAAGACTGCTCAAGTAAAGTTAGTTTGGAATAGCTGCCAGAAGAAAGCGTATTCACAAAACATAGCGCAGCATTTGCTGTAGCAGAAACACCTCATATCCACTATCAAGCACAGTGGGCTTGTTTTTGCAGCCACAGGACCTGGGCAGCTTGCAGTCATTGAGTTGACCATGAACTTTTTTCTATACCAGAGTATTCTAGAGGCAAATGTGAGGTCATCTGTCCGATAACTATAGCTTGTTCAAAATTTGGGTCATGTAACAGGACAGTGATCTAAAGTATACCAGTAAATCTAAATCAGACTGGCTGAATAATAAAAGAATCAAGGATGATGGGATGACCCAGTCCTGAGACACTGATAAAATCATACAGGAAATAATTACTATTAATTCAAGTTATTGCCGTTAAAGATGGACCTAAAGGGTACTGAATCGTGCTGGGCACTTTTTTGCCCATGTTTTTCTTGCTTTTGACTTTTTTTGTTACTGCTTTTGATTTTTGTTAAATAGAATAAATAATGACACAGCAAAAAAGGTGATGTTGTTTGTCTGAGGTTGTATTTTATAATAGTAGGACACGCTAAGATCAGATCTTTTATTATGCTTTTTATTGTGCCGGCCCTGCCCATGAAAATAGTCAGTCTGTCCATACTTTCTGACTTCCTCTGTGTGTGGCTCGCATTCACAAAGAAATATAGAAACTGAAAACCTGGATTATTTTTATCCAATTCATAATAATAATAATAATAATAATAGAATACCCAAAACACCATTAAAACATCATTACTACTCCATTACATGCTTATCTCTTTCCACTTTCCCAGTATGCAATTTCTCTTAGCTCTTTGGTCCAACAGTAGATGTCCTGCTCCCATCCTGTGTATTATTCAGCCTTCCAGGTCCTTTTATCCTGCTCTCTCCTTGTCTTTGTCAGCATGAGAAAACTCCATGAATTCCCTTTTCTACAGCAGGTCTCTTACATAACCATAAAATCCTCATTCGGGCTTAAATGAAGCCAGCATTAAGCACTTCTACGCAGGCTCTGTGGGATGCCTGCAGGCCAGTTAATCTAATCTCAAAGCCCCTCTAATAGAAGACAGTGGTGTTTAGAAATTATGAGATTGAAAAGAAAATCTGGGCTTTTGAATTGACAGTATCTGCCAGCCTCCATTTGTCCTATTAACACTTCACACCAAGCACAGCTGAGTTCTTTTGCATGGTAGATCCAGGTATTATGTACTCTTAAATGCTGACCAACACTGACTTAGCTTTTTAAATACTGGCATGTCTGTTTTCATCCTTCTAGGCTGCCAGTGGTTTTCAGTCAGTTCATTAAGGTATGAAAATAAACATATAGAATCGTGTGACCTGATTGAGCATTACATTTTTTGTTGTCTGGCAAAGCAAGTACTCACAACATTGACTCAGCATTGACAAAATAACAGCATGTTATGTATGGTATTGACTTTGATGAATGACCTAAACCTTTATGGAAGTCATTGGCCGCCTAGTGTGCAGAAAAAGCCACAGAATCTTTTGGAATAATTTCACACAAGTCCAAAAGAGAACAATTAAGAGTCTCCGCCAAACATAAAAGGTGTGTGTGGGATATACATAATACACTTTTGAAATGCACAGTGAGGAAATGTGAAAATGTGTACTTTTGCCAAAATTTTGCCATTGTGGATTATTTTAAGAAAATTACATTTTCTTTATGACCTATTTTTTCTATACAAAATTTGCTGACAAAATTTATATTGTGTTTGGATTAGACTTTTACTAAAGCTGGGACATAAACCTAGTCTGAACCTGCTAAACTCAACTGGTAAAATCAAGTTTGAGAACTGAATCTGACCTTAGACAAAAGCTGTGCCTGTTTTTCAACTGGCCAGTCATTTATGACACGTAACACATGGACACAGACATTTGAAATAGTCATGGGATACTGTAACTGGGCAGCTAAATCATGCAAAAACAGTGGTATGGGTCTTTAACAACTACAGTATGGTGCTTATACAACTAAATAACTGCTAATCTTAACCCTAAAGTCAGATTTTGAAATCTGACTTTCTCACAATGCTGAAATGTGTACAGTCTTGATTAGCTCAGGTGTTAATACGCTGTTATAATGTCTTAAATAAATTAGTATTTTTTTTGTTGTTGTTGTTTTTGTCTAGTGAGAGAAATGAGTGACGGCTCCCCTACGGTCACCCGTACTTCTGACCTTCGGCCACAGCATCAAGACATCAGGACCTCACAGCAGTGTAAACACAACAAATTGTCATTTTATTTCAGACGTCACAATATGAGCATGTGCCTCTGTGACTTGAATGTGCCAGATCTGTTTTTTTTTTTGTTGTTTTTTTGTCGAGGGCCCATCAGTAACACACGTGGAAACAGTTACCAAATGCACACTTGTTTATTAGAATCACTGAACCACTGTGTTGATAAAAGACACTATGACGCTGCTTCTACTCATATTAATCTACACTTTGCTGCTACTTTGACAATTGTGCTAACAAAAAAAAGCATTTTAGTTTGTCCTTTCCTTTTGGATGTCTTGTTTTCTGTGTAAATGTCCAAACTCAGTGGCTGGAACGCTGAGGATATAAACTTATTGAAACTGTTACAGAAAATACATTTTCCTGCTGTCACTTTCAAATCGTGTATTTATGTAGAAATATGTACAGAGATAATTCTAAAAAAAAGTATCTGAATAAAAAAAATGTTCTGCCATAACTTATTTTAGAATCCTTATTTGCTTAAAAAAATACAATAATATTTAGTATAGTGTATTTTTTTTTGTCAGACATACAGATTCTGCTGCCACCAATACATTTTTATAACAAATGTTTCTAGTTTGTAATTTTGTCATAAAAATTAAGCAGCAATATTCTTCCATACTACAGTATGTGCATTAACCAACATGAATGCTGTAGTTAAATGTCTCAAAATGTTTTCAGTCTTTTTCATGTTCTCTTGTGTCGCTTCACTAGAGATTGTACATTTTGTCTGTACTGGAATTTAATAAAAGTTGCACCTCTTGTTAAAAAAAGACCAACAACTGCCTTGGTTTTGTCTGTGTGCCTTAAGAGGTTTCAAATCTGCACTTTGATGTCATTTAAAGACTTACAACTGATTAAACAATTAAAACAACTGATATCTTAAATATTTTTCTTGAAATCTTTACAGTGTATATCTTGTTTTTAATATTTATTTATTTAATTTATTTTTGGCATTTGAGATAACTCTGGCCTCTATTTAATTCCTCAAATAATACGTTCATCAACAAAAGTGGTAAGATGTTGGGTATGAATAATTGATGACAAACTGAAAATACTTTGACTGTATCCTTTATCAGAAGTCTTAAATGACCAACACATATCAGGTTAAGTCTCTAAGTGATGTAAATGTCAAAAGAGTTTGATAAATGTATAAACATTTATTGTTTGTTATACTGTAATCAGGCACAAGGGGGCACATAAATAATATAATAAACTAAGGAGGATGGAGGTGCTTGTCTTAATTTGTCTTCTACACAATTCATGACCACTCAGAGACACTGCTGGTTCTGAGGCTTTAGGTTAATCTGACTTGGATGGAAAACTAACATTACAGTACATTAGTTATTGTCTGAGACTGAGATGTCGAACAATAGCTGTATTTTCATACTTTTTGATTTTTGTTTTCTGGAATCAGACCTTTCAGAAGGTTTTAACCTGAACAGGTTCACCATCACCATTGTTTTACATCCTTTTAATAACCACATTTTGACTTTCGCCTATTCAGTGTTGGATATTATAGTTATATATTCTGAGTATGTTAATATATTTTTAAATATCCGTGAGTGCAAAGCATAATAACTTAATGATAAATAAATGTTTGAATTTGTATTACCATTATTTCTCCTTTTTATTGTTTTTAATTCAGTGTATTCAACAATTTATTTTATTTTATTTATTTGTGTTCCTCCATATATTTTAACCACATTTTAATACGCGTGGACAGATTAATGAATTTATTTCTTATCTGTTAATTAGTGAGGTTAACAACACAGGGACATAATTTATCTACAGGTGAAATAATGAACCAGTGTGCTCCAGACCTTCTTTACCTTTTCTGGTAAGCCTAACATTTGCGCCTTTTTATTGGTCCATAGCAAAATAAAAATAGTAAACAGTAAAATGAGTCATATCTAGGTCACTCTACAAGGTTGGTCACTCAAAGAACAAGAGAACAAAGCTTCCTCTACATGAGATCACGTGAAAATACAGTCTACAGGCCATTCTACAGCTCACCTGCAGTTTCGAAACCACGCCCACATACCTGAGAGAACCAGGAAATAATTTTAGTTGGCGCTGAAGAAGTCAAAATATTTACCAAAAAGTCATCAAGATAATATCTTCACCGTCTTCAGCCTCATTCAACTTCACACATTGTCGGATATTTCTGTTGTGGTCGCATAAAAAGTGAGAAAAGACAGAGTTTCACTTGGTAAGTAGATACTGAATCGTTCACCCTGGAGTGTCGACATGTTTTCACCGTGTTTCGCAGCGATATTTTGAGATTTCACTTCCATATAAGGTCACCGGACAGCTGTAACTCTACTGTAGAGGTTTAGTGTTATAAACGGCATTTCTGTCCTTTTCCTAATGGCAACACTCTGATATTTTCGGTTTTATCCAGGAGTTTTTCACACAGGTAGCGGCAGGTGTGATCTACACCGTGTTCAGGCCCGCGTTAGTGTTGCAGTTGTTTCTGCTTTGTGCTCATACCGACATTGTAGCCCCAGTGTAAATACAGACATACATGGCTATAATTGTATGAACAAACTATTTTCTATAAAGCTTGGAGGGTTTTCGTGTAACGACTAGTGTTAATAGAGCCAGATGTAGTCCAGAGGTTTAAATCTTGAATGCCGCACCTGTACGTGCTGACTAAAGCCAAGACAGCAGCACACCGGTACATACATAGACCATTAGCTTTGTATGCTAGTACCAATCATATTTGTAGTTTGGAGGAGGAATAGGAAGCATTTTAGAAACAAAAATTTTTGGCAAGCATTTCTCCTTTTTTCACTGAACACCAAAGCAAGTGATTTATATTTTTATAATTTATGGATGCCGTCTTCACAGCAGTCATTTTGTGTCCCAGTGAGTCATACCAGTGGTTTGGCATGAACAATACCAGTACCCTCAAGTCATTTTAATATTTACAACTGTTCTAGATGTTTCACGGAGAAGACGCTGAATACCAGGTTCCTCCTACATCATGAGAAGTAGTAATGTAATGCATTTCATCCAGCTGTTTTGTCTGCTAATATCGACTTTAACACCACACAGCAGAATTGGGATTTAAAAACTCACCATGTAGATGTTAACTCTGTTTCAGGTCATTAAAGCCACCAAATTCATAGAAACAGTGTGGCAGACATATTGGTCTTTACTGGTTTTAGCAGAAAAAGCACATGTAAAACATATTTCAATGACGATGACTGAGTTCCATCAACACTGACATCCATTTCACTGCTGCATCTGTAGGACGGTAAAATCAATCTGCACCTGCACCCTGTTTGCTACTTCAGATAACATAATACTCTCTGATGATCTATACCTGTAGCAGGCACGTGCACACACTGTTTGTCTTTCCTGACTGTCAGTCTCTGTCCCTCTCTCTCTTCACACACAGATTTGTAAGCGACATGTGTCCCTCCATCTGGCTTGCACATGCATTGCATATGGACATTGCGTAATGGCGTTGGGCTTTAATAATGCAGCGCCACTTCAACACATGGTTAAGTGACAGGGCCGAGAAACAAACTGCTTATGTAAAAGCATTAAGACAACCAAGCAGCTCCAGCTATGTCTGCTTACCCTACGGGAAAAAGAAACGCTCTCAGATTTCATGTTATGAGAAAACATGTTCTGAGAAAGGAGTTGAAGTCAGAGGACTTTATTCATAATTAAAATATGAGCCTTTTTAATAAATAAAAGCTTCAACCTGCAGATTTGATGCCATCCACATTCACACCTGTTATATTCTAATGTGGATAAAAATACACCAGATACTTACACTGCATTATAAATATGTAAATAGTTCTTGTTTTTTAATTGGCACAATTTTTGTTGTTGAAAGAACAAACAAATTATTTTCAGTATGTAATATATAAGTGTATATTGGACAATTAGATGGATATAATACATTGGCTTCAATAAGTAAAACATGAATCCATGGAAAGGAAATGACTGCAGTTAAGCATTTTGCCCAAATGAAGGTTACTGCAATAGTGTATGTGTGCTTCAGCATGAATGACTGTCAGGGGAAGAAGATACAGCAGAACCATTACTAACGTTTATCGATCAGGATTTTTATCAGGTTTGATGTTGTTGCAGACTGAGGCAGATTACTGTTGCTGTTTGGGATTTGCAATCAATTCTGGCTTTGATGAAATTTCTGCTGAAGACTAGTAACAACATCTTAAAATTGTTTGACATGTTGGCAAATGTTTGGCCACATTGTCAACATTCGGAAGACACAAAAGACACAAAGCCACTGGCTCCATTAGGAGCTGTAGTGTTTCAGTTGGTAGAGCAGTTGTTGCATGGTTAACCCCAGGGTTTGAATCCCGAGCACTGCCATCATGTATGTGTTGCTGTCCTAACATCAATTTTCCCAAGGGGATTAATAAAGCATGTTATTATTATTATCCATCCATCCATCTATCCATCCATTATCCTGACTGCTTGTCCCCTCAGGGGTTGTAGGAGTGCTGCAGCCAATCCCAGCTGTCACTGGGCAAGAGGCGGGGTACACGCTGGATAGGTCTTCACAGGGCTGACATACAGAGACAGACAAACACTCGCCCTTAAATTCACACCTACGGGCAATTTAGAGTTGCTAGTTAATCTAACTGCATGTCTTTGGCGTGTGTGAGAAAGCTGAAGTACCCAGAGAGAACCCACACGAACACGAGGAGAACAAGCAACACCACACAGAAAAACACACAGCCGACCCCTAGAATCGAACCGGTCCTTCTTGCTGTTGGGTGACAGTGCTTATCATTTTTTTAAATAATAGCTGGAAAATGAATTGCTGATGCTTTAATTCATTGAGCAACAAATATGCACAGATGTATTGTATACCTTTGTGTACATGTTCATTCATGTGGTGTTGGGATTCTTCCACACATGCACATACACACCCTTCTGCCTGGACGTAGTCTGGGCTGGATGGGTGTGCTGTGTGAGATTACCGTCAGGTGTTGGATTATGATAAAACTGTGAATGTCATGCTGCTGCGTGAATTTTGCACTGCTTTATGGTTTGGTCTAGTCCATGCTTTTACAGTTTTTAATCAGCACTCCTCTCACAAAGATGACACACAGCGTGAACTTAAAAGACCCACCTTCTTGTTTTTCTTCATCTTCCTTTGTGCTGTTGTTACCCAACGTTTTTAAAAATAGATGCTTGTTATTTCTGTGTCTCCTCCTGCCGTGCTCCTGGTATTTACAGCCCCCCTTGGAGTGCTGAGGGATTTCTGCTGCTTGCTGAAAGCTGCAGCAGCTCTCATGGCACGACCATCCAGAGCAGTAATCCAGACGTACAGGCTGCTGGAATATAAATCCTGTCTGGAGTTTGCATTGGCTGGCAGCTTATCAAGAAACCACAGAGATTATTTATTTATCTCAAACCTCTAAGGACATGACAGCCTGCTGTCAGCTGGTGAATGGGGGACAACATGAAACAGACCTTTAATCTATGAGGCAGCACGAGCGTGTGCACGAAGGAGCACGTTCCCCATCGAGACAAAGTAATTGGAGATAATCTATGGAAGTTCATGCAAGACAAAGGCCAAATATGTATCAAACGTTATCAGTGGTAAAATCAAGGTTTGAGTCAGCAAATTATCCTGTTAGACCTGTTTTCTCTTAACATCAAGCTGTTTTCCAGGAGGACCCATAGCATTTATTTTATACGCCTTTAAAACTGTCGTTTCATTAGGAGGAAGAAAAAATGCTGTGAAAATAGAAAACGCAGTTGCATTGCATACTGCACCAGGTTTACTCTTTTTGCCACATCATCATGTGTGGATGCATTTGTCACCTAAATGAAATTAATCATGCGTTTTTGCTAGAGCGTTGCAACAAAGGTCTAAAGTTGGATTTGAACCAGGGACATTGCAGTTTCTGGCACAAGGTGGAGATTTTGACTCTATTTTTTTCTGAATTTTCATTATTTAAATCTTTAAAGATGTCAATTTTCACCAAGAAGTAAGGCGAGACGGAAGGTGTTCAAGTATTTTTATTCACTGATGACCATTCTAAAAATACAAAAAGACCAACCTTGACAGCAACAGGAACAAAAACAAGAACAATTTTAAATAATGCCAGTGTTGGCTTTTAATTCTTGGTGACATTCTTCATTGAGAAAATGGCAAAGCAGCTCTATGAACATAGTGAGAACACACCTCACAGAAGTGCTCTGTAAAACAATTGAACTGCAAATTTTTGACATCTTAAAATTGGTTTAGTAGCATTAATAAACCTCCATAAGGGGTTGCCCTGGAGGAAGGGCGTGACAGTATATGAGAGTGAAATAGAGAGTGGGTCTGTGCAGGCGTAAATGATGAGAAGTTGAAGCCTGGTTGGGGGATTATAGAAGAAGGGGGCGGGGAGCATACATGATCTGTCAGGGCTTAGTACCACAATTATCCCAGCAGCTGTAGCAGCAGCAGCAGCAGCAGCAGCAGCAGCAGCAGTCAGTAGTGATGGTGGTGGCAGAGGCTGCATTTTCATTAGTGTAATGCCCAGAGAAGCTTCAGAATTATGTAAGAGTGACGTGCTGTCATCCCCTCTCAGCCGGCCC
>OMLM01000823.1:49483-82805 GCA_900302695.1 Helostoma temminkii | reverse complement strand
GTTTTGTTTTTTTTTAGTTTTTTTTTTTATTGTCATTACTGTGTGTCTTGTGTCAGTGCATTTCTAATTTGAAGATGTAGATAAAGTGACCCTTTGCCAAAAGAGAAGGTTCAATCATTTGATGAAAACATGGCTATTGAAAGGATTTTGTTTTTTATGGATTTTGAACAGTCATCTGGCATTCTCATCTGTGATTAATGCTGATAAAATACCAGATATGGGAAGGCTTGAGTGGACACACATAGACATGCACATTTGATATTATGACCCCAAGGGAAATTTACACTGAGGTACTGCAACCATAACCATAACTTGCCTAATCCATACCCTAAACTTAAATTGTCACTCTACAATCTAATGATTTACATGGTGGAGGCCAGCATACAATAGGCCATTGTGGGATAGCAGCACATAGTCATTCAATCTTTCCAGACCTTTGTCAGCTGCTCATGTGAAAGAACCCTATATTTTTCACATACAGTAGCTCTACAGACCACATACCTTAGTGTACTTCTGGTTTTAGACTGGTTACATGTTTTAGTTTCAGTAAAGGGAACTGCTGGGAGCAGTATACTTCCAACTGTGTGGTAGGAGTTACGGGCATTTCTTTTTCCTGTTTTAACGAGACAGTAACATAGATGCCCTTAAAATGTACACACACTTTGCGTGGCAGTTAGACTATAATAAGCATAACCTATAGAAAATACTGTATATTTTATTACTCATAAACTACATTTTAAATGCATTACCTTTACCTACTGAAATGCTTCGTTAAATGTCATTAAAACTGCCCTCTGCAGCGTCCTGCATTAAATCTGTTTTTGCACTGTCTGGGAGATTCACAGCAGGTTCCCTGAAAATCAATGGGAATTTTGGACGGATCCATCTCAGAGGTATCGGAGGGAAACGTCCTCTCTAAACAAATGGCTTCAGTGCAATTTTGGATTCATTATTAGTGATAGCTAAGTAAAAAGGTTTGCAGATTAAATAAAGTTGATGCTAAAAAGTGATATTTGAGTGTGCTCTTGGGTATCGCAGTTTTTGTTCAATTTAAATCCCCTCCGTTCTCATATGGTATCATCTGTACCAAGCTATGAGAAGTCGGCGCTAATTTTTGCCCTGGATGTTAAATCTTAATGTTTAAAAGTACAGTAGACCAGACTTTTCCACTTCTTAGGTTTGGAATTCTTGATTCCTCAGAAACTCCATAACCTACCACCGACGGGAAACATCTAGTTAGTCTTAGTGTTGTGTAAAGCTTCAGCACCAGTCCCAGACAGTTCAAAGTGCGTGATGCCAGTGAACGGTGGGGGTCTGCTCTCTCTGAGCAGATATGCCACTCAGTATTTCACCGTAAGTACTAGCATGGCTAAATACACTGTAAGAATGGATAATTATAAAAGTCCACAGACATGATGTTTTTGACTTATAGCGTTAGTAGTTAGTTAACGAGGAGTTACCCTCCTAAAACCTGTTGCACCTGCCGTTGTGTTGTTCGTTAACGCTAGCCACCAGCTAACGGTCAGCGTAGCTCAGACCAAGGCTCAGACTTAATCAAGCTCATCCTACATAACATTTTGTTTTTCATCTCCCAGCGTGTCGACTTTAAACCTGTTAGCTCGTCTGATTTATAATACAGTGCGCGTAACTACCTGTGGTGGTCAGAATTAAATAATATTTCTCACTTAGTGACGTTTAACGATGTAAGCTAGCGTGTATATATATTTTATTACAACTCAGAGTCCGCAAAGTTATTACAGTTAATGGCTTTATTTTTAAGTACTATATTGTGACGCAGCTCTGTCGCCAGTAGAGAGCAGACTTGTACAACATTTGTCTTGCCAGCACACACGAACACTGAAACCTTTTCAGTCTGTGTTATCAAGGATCGATGGTTGGGTTGTGTTGCCTTTAACAGATACTTACATTACATCTGGAGGACACACAGTAGATGTTTTATGCACTCTTCCCTCAAAAGTCACAAACAGCTTTCTAGCACTGTAGACAGTAAACAAGGCTGTGTTCCTGAATCGTGTTACATTTTCCTTATGTAGGAGCAAAATATCGTTAGTAGCAGCAAGTTAAAACTGTCCTTGTTTGTTTGTTTGTTTGTTTGTTTTTAAGTACTGAGGTTGGCAGACTGACAACAATTCAGCAAGAAAACAGTAACTTGTTCTTTACTATGCAATAATGGTGATTAATGTGAACTTGAGCACTAGTTTGACTTCATCATTGTATACAGTGCTGTAAAAGTTCACAGTTCATCACATCACAATAGACATCACTTATGTTGTTGCACTTCCACCTTCCTTTGCATTGATGCTTTAATGAGCATCAAACAATATTACACAGCAGTACCAGCATTTTTCATGTAGATGTCCCTGTGTACTATACCCAAGACAGTTATCTTAAAAATTAATTAGATGATGGGCATAAATTATTCATTTTCAAGAAAGATCATCACTTAATAATTTTCAGTAGATCGATAGCGCTAACATATCATAGCTCTACTGGCAATAATTTTCAGTCTCATATGAATATAAATCATTGTGATTGAGTGATCATGATCGAGTGTCACTTTGAATCAAAAACATTACATAGATTTTAAATAATTAGCCGATGTGTTTCTCCTCATTTACTTTGTCATTTCAAAGTCACAGCTTTAATTGTGTATTATACTTGAATGTCTCGAATATCACCCAGAGACGCTTTACTTCAGTTCTCAGAGCTTTGAGTGGAACCTACACACAGTGTTTTTTTCTGTTTAATAGAACAGTGTCTCTAAATAGTTTGTTTTCTAAGTCATGTCCAGCAAAGATGACCCAGTATTTCAGCCTCTCTCCTCATTAGTGGAAATGTTTGTGTTTTGTTATGTAATGGCCCACACTCAGGAGACTACGATTTATCCAGCGGGCCTGCCTGCTGGCAGCCATCACAATCGTATCTCATTGTACAAGAAGGCGGTCTGAACTGGTTTGGCCTTGTCCAAAACGCTTTCATCAGCTGCTTCAAAGTCATTTATCTCTCTTGAGTTAATCTGTGTTTTTCTGTCAACATAAAGTGATATATTGTTTCTACACTTTAGACCACTTCTTCCCTTAAAAGTTTTCCACCTTACTGAATACTAAATACTAACGTATCCAAGATATATAATGTATAATATATACAAAATGTACTTTTTCTGCATCAGTCTTCACGCGTGCCTTTTGACAAGATGGTATGTGTATGTGTGTGTTTGTCACTTGCTGTGAACCCACACATGTCCTTATTCAACAGACAGTTATTGGACAAAAACTAGGAGCAAAAGATGAGATTACAGATGGGCAAACGACAAATGCTTTGTGCTCTTTCCTCTTTACTCTGCAGGTAATATTTGTCCTGTTTCCATTCTCTCAGTCCTGTAGGGTCTCTGCAGTCTGGTTTTTACTGCCGCTGGCCATTTGGTTTTCCCTTGTAGGCCAAAAGATCAAAAAAGTGGGTTATGATGGGTATGCTGCCAGCCTGAGTCATGTCCCCGTTTCACTAAGCCTGGGCCCGAGATGTGAGCGGCGCACAGATTTTTTTTTTTCACTTTAGCTCACAAAACCAGAAACTTAAACTCTCAGCCTTTACAGGATTTTTTTCTCTGATGTGTGAGTGCCCTTCAAAACTTGTCTGATATGTTTTAGGTCTGAGCAGACAAAATTGTGTGGTGTGATTTCTTCTGTTTCTGGACAAGCACTCTGGTGTTTAATCACCTCAAGCTTGTGCAGGAGTTGGTGCGTCCGTATGTTTACGCTGTCTGCAGACGGTGGGATTTGTGCTGAATGTAGGCCAGCAGAATCTCTCTTACGTCAAAGGCAGGCAGGCGGGCAGATGCAGGGAGAGAGCTGCTGGTGGTTGTGCAGCTGTGGCCATGGAGGAGGCTGTGGCGCACATCAGTCTGCCAGAGTACCACTGGCGGTGAACAGGGAGAGACGCAGATAGGAAGAGACGGAGGGCGCCAACGATGAAGACCGTTCTCAGCCTGCACAGGAAATGGGCCCATGCGGTCAAAACCATACGCATCCTACAGGGACTCGTGAGTGAGATTCTAGTAGCATGGCTCAAATTTGATTAGATCTGTGGCTTGGGAAACGGACAGATGGACCTGGCTGGTTCTGTCATGTCATGAGTGTTTTTTGACTCATACAAAATATAAACATTCAATCGACAAGTTTTGTTCACTTAAATTGACTAGGGAATTACAACCCACTGCTACTGTTACTAATGATTTGGGATATATATTTTTGTATTTTTACAGTAACAATTGGTATTGATGATGATGATGCAGTGATTATATCAAAATCAAAACTGACACATGGTCCATTTGTAGGACTGCTCGTGATTTTGGAAATCAGCTTTTTACTTGGTCTTCAATAATTACTTTGTACTTCAATAGGACTGATGGGCACATTGGGTTAATCACATGGTAGAAACTGGAAAAGGTTTCAGCATCTCTAATGCAGATTTGGTGTTTCTCTGTTTTGCATGAATGTCTTTTGAGGATTTTTGACTGTGCAACAACAAAACTTGTTCCAACACATTGGGTCTTTCCGGCTGACCTCTCTGTAGGGTTAGGGATTATCTGTTTTTAGTTTAACGGGACAATCTGTTGGAAGAAAAGTTTCATCTTTAATTTATAATTGCTTTGTGTGGAAACTTAACTGATGTTAAAGTGTTCTCCTCAATATTTAATCAACGAGTCAGAAATTACTTAATCAAACTTGTTGTAAACAGCTGAGCTGAGACCTGTCATTGTTCTTCAGGGAGTTTTTAGTTGTGTAACAACAGCATAGGCTAATGAACTGGCTTTGTCGTTACATCATGTAACACACTTTTAATCTGTTCAGTGAAATGAAACTGACCATAGTAATCTTTCTCTCCACAGAACCCAGTCATGGAGGAGACCGTGTGGGAGCAGTACACAGTGACCCTGCAGAGGGTGAGTCCATCTGTACCCAACACACCAGACTTCCTCCCACGTACAGTGTTTGCATTTTATGGTTCACAGGGAGCTTTTTTGAATTATTAGTTGAACACCAGCAGGTAAGAGATAGACTACAGATGTAACACACTTTCCCTGCCTTCTCAATGAAATCAGAATAAACATATCCAATTGGTAAAAAAAATCTGAATTATAATACGTTTGTATTGTCCCCTGTGTGTGGTGGGTCTTTTATCAAGCTGATGTGCAGCTTTGGATAAACAGTCCACATGATTTAATCTGGCCATAGAAACCACTGAGGACACCAGGATCAGGTCATCTGTAATGTTTCTCATATTTGGAGGAATTACTGTTTGTATTCATGTTTTTAAGACTGATTCTGATGTATAAAGTTAGTTTATGTATTTCTGCCATTTGGTGCTGAGTACCCACCAGAGTTAGTAGTTTGAACAGACAGAATAGAGGAACCAATAAGAGTCTATATGAGTGCTAACTTTGTTCCATTTTAGTGCAGCCACTGTTTAATTTCCATTTTGTCATCTCTGTTTTAAATTGTGATAATTTTAGGCTCATTTTTCACAAGGGTTATCAAAGACTTAAAGTTCATGTATAGCATAGTCTTAGGATTTTTCATTTTTGGTACAGATTTCAGTTATTATATATGCATTTGAATAAAAGTTACATTTTCACAAGTCACATCTTTTTTAGTTAGTTGAATGTGTGCGATGCATTTCTGCCACATCTCACCACCATGCTAGTGAAGCAGATTCTATTCTGTTGTTAATGTTAAACACGTGTATGACTGTGTGAGCAGAGCAAAACCAGTTGAGCTTAGGTAATCACCACGATGAGCTCATTGTCTCGTGCTGCAATTCACTAAAGCCAGAAAAGCAGATTTAATGCAAAGAGGTCCTGCTGCAGGCATGTGACCTCTGACTCTCGACCCAGCACAGCTGTCACACTCTGCTTTTGATTCTCTTCTGCCATTTGTTAGATCTCTTTAACAATGTCCTCTCTGCCGCTGCTTCTCTATCTTGTATCTATTTTTTGTCTGATTTACGGCAGAAGGCCACCTCCCTGAGTCTGTTAGGCTTCTCTGAACCTGACTCTGATGGTTATCAGAACATTCTCATAATATTTGTCTCCTGGTTGAGCAGTATTTATTGCTGACTGCTGTATTTATTAGGGACACAGGACTGACATGAGACTTGATGCCATAAATATGTTTGTAAACTAGTACATTGTATATTAAAGTATTGGAAGCTGTTACTTTAACAACAATATTGTATTAAAATGCTGATGCCACCTCAAAAACATTGTCTGCATGTACAGAAACAGGATATCCCAGACTGAAATGACCTGTTTCACACTATTAAATCTAAAAATTCTATGTTTTTCACATAGCCTAATATTTTTAGAATAAGAAGAACATTGTTATAACAGAACAGAGGAGACTGTCTCCCTCTTCTCTGGTCCTTCATTTTTGCCTCTGTTTGTTTCTCTGTTCACGCTTTCTCCCTCCCTCTGCCTCCGTGGCCATCTGCTAGAGACAGAGGGCAGTGGTGAAATGTGATTTTTTTTTTTTTTTTTTTTTTTTAAGTACAGATGGAAGGGTAGGGATAAAGATAGATGGCCATCAAATCTCTGACCTAATCTCATCTAAACCAAAGCAGTGGCAGGTAGAGTCATTCAGAGCCCAAAACGTCTTCCTTCAATAAAAAAATAACATCATACTTTGGGAAAAGTGTGCAGTGTAGACTGACATGCACAGATACACATGTTCATAGACACCTGACATAGACTTCTTAGTTAATTACATATATCAGACAAAACTACAGACGATGGACTTGCAGACACTGAATTGTTGTATGTGACTGTATACACATTACATTACATTACAGTCAGAATCAAAATCTTTAATCGCCATTCATATGTTTTATTTTGCTCTTGTCAGGATCCAAAATTGGGCTTTGGCATCGCAGTGTCAGGAGGGCGGGACAACCCAAATGAGGACACTGGCGAGACATCAATTGTGGTGTCTGACGTCTTGCAGGGAGGACCTGCTGATGGCTTATTATTGTATGTGCCATTCTTAAATGTTTTTTTTGTTTCAACATATCTCTGTTTATGTAGAATTTTCATCTGGAAAGCTTCAAACTATTTTCAAAATGATTTAAAGCTATTAAAGTTTCATGGTACTTTAGGATTACACTTGGTAAAGTCTTAAAAGTCCTATGTATTTTTTTTATTATACATGTTTAGCTCATATCAGTTTGTGTTTGTGTTTAGTGAGAGTGACCGAGTGATTCTGGTGAACACCACCCCCATGGAGGGGGCTGTCCACTCCTTCGCTGTCCAGACCCTCAGGAGATGTGGCAAAGTGGCAAAAATTGTAAGTAAAAAATTTTTGTTTTGTTACTGAAAAAGAAAATACTCATCATTAGTTAAAACATTTATTTATCCCCTCTGACTTCTGGTATTCTTTTAAATGAAATTTTAATTTAAAAAATAATAGTAATGGGTGTTTGTCAAGTCTCTGATGTTTTTTATTTTTAATGAACAGACAGTCAAGAGACCCAGGAAGGTTCCTGTCAATCTGCTGAACCGTCCCTCCTCACCTGATGACAGAGTTTTCAGCAACGACTACAATGACGATTACAACTATGAGCAGGACCGCCGCAGTGTGTACAGCAATCAGGGTGGTGGTGGGCGTGACCACAGCCTGGAGCGGGAGCGAGGTGTGGGAGGTTACATGGATTCTGGCTACCAAACACGTGAGCGTGACTATGACAGAGACTATGATCGGCGGGAACGTGGAAGGAGCATGGATAGAGACTTAAGTCCAGACCGGCAGTACAAGAGAGATGGCAGCAGAGGTCGCACTTTAGATAGAGAGCGCAGCCCAGATCCACGCTACAGGAGCGAGCACATTCTCGGCCGTGACTACAGCCCAGACAGAAGGTACCGCAGTGAGCGTGCATTAGATCGAGACTACAGTCCAGATCGGCGGTACCGCAGCGAACGAACCCTTGACCGGGACTACAGCCCAGACAGACGCTACCGCAGTGAACGAACACTGGACCGCAATAACAGCCCCGACCTGCGCAATAGACGTGACCGCAGCTTAGAACGGGGTCGTGAACGGATCTCCAGTGAGCCGAGGAAGTATGATGACACAGTGAAGACAAGAGGGAGCAGGGATCGCCTGGACCGCTCACCATCACCTCCACCCTTGCCAATCCCTCTGCCTCGCCCTGCCCCGGGCCTGGAACCACTGGAGAAACCAGTGAATGTGGTGCTTCTCAAGAACCGGCCCAATGAAGGTGAGGAAGGAAACTTGGCATCTCTAAAAACTCAAATTTAAGACACATTCAGTGCTTTTGTAGCGTAATTGATATGTCCCTCATTTCAGTCTGGCTGGGAAGTTTTAACTGTCAAACTGTCCAATAAAGACTATTGCCAGTATGTAATGTCCAGTATAATGGGCTTGCACCTATAATACACAGACATTTTCTTCTGCTATTTCCAGAGTATGGTCTTCGTCTGGGCAGTCAGCTCTTCATTAAAGAGATGACAAACACAGGTCTCGCCAGCCGGGATGGGAACCTGCAGGAAGGGGATATTATATTAAAGGTAATTTCAGTGTTTCCACAATAATAAATAAGTCAGATGCCAAAATATAAAACTTAATTAATCAGCAAAACTTATTTCAGAAGACAAAATTAAGACTGCAACTGTTTTGTTTTTTTTAAATATCAATCAAACAACAAATAAGTTGTGTACTCATTCCAATATCAAAAAAGTTTTCAATAAATTGTCTCCTCCTCCTCCTTGTTACCCTTCCAGCTTAACTCTACCTTTCCTGTTTTGTCTTGTTTTGATTTCATAGAATTGGGGTACTGTTCAGATTTAGCTTTAGTTACTGCAGTGATAACCAGCTGACTGTCTCCTAATCTCATGTTTCGCTCTGTCAGATTAACGGGACGGTGACAGAAAACCTGTCTCTCAGCGATGCGGGGAAGCTGATTGAGAAGTCCCGCGGGAAGCTGCAGCTGGTCGTGCAGAGAGACCGACGACAAGTGCTGATCCGAGTCCCCCCGATGGTCGACAGCGACTCGGAGCTTGATGGTGAGAGACGGTCGAAACTGAAAAGCAGTAGGTCCTACCCAGTGTAGAGGCAAACCCTACAAGTGGCCACCATCACCACATATAAACCTTCTGCATGTGAACTTCATATGATAATTGTGAAACTGTTGTAGATGTGGTTTGTCCATTAAAACTGTTTTTCTTTCATAAAATAAAGATTTTACTCTCACATCAGTTTTTAGTTTTATTTTAGCAGTACTTCATGTGTACAAATACACAAAGCAGTAAATAGCACCATAAACTTACAAGAGATTCGTTATTCTTATTCCTCCACTGTGATTACTCGCGCTTTTAAACCTGTTTTTAATGTCACATGACCAGATGGTGTACTATGATTGGTCTGAACCAATCTAGCTAAGTGGTGTGAGTGGATTGTTCACTGACCAAATGTTTGCAGGAACGGGGGAATAGCTGGAAGACTTGTTGACCCACTTTGTCTGGTTTTGGAAGTGTGTGTGTGTGTGTGTGTCAGCATGTGTGAAAGTGCTCACTCGCGTTTGCCAGGGTGATTTAATCCCCCATCATAATCCTGCTATTGGATATGACAGAATTTCATTATGTTAAGGTTTGCACCACAGCACCATTCTGTTTCCTGCCATCAAGGATGCCTCTCTGAAAAATACGACATATTGCATATCATTCCCGCTGTGCTAGAAAACATGGTCATGCATGTCATATCAAAGTCTAAATGTCTTGTTGACTTCGAGTGTTCATAGTCATGATCAAGAAGCTGGTAATGTACATAACTAGTGTGGATACTGAACTGTGAGTAGTGATTTGACCTTCAGCTGTGTGACTTTGTGTTTTTTCTCTTTTCACGACTCGTAGGCTATTTGAATCATAGTTAAAGTCACATTATGTAATTTAGAAAATACAGGAATATCAAAGAGAATTCGGGCATTTTACTCTTACTGGTGTTTTTAAGGATTACCTAAACATGAAGAAACAACTGTATCAAGAGATACTAAGAGAGACTATGTCGGTCCAAAACGATATTTTTGTTGTGTGTTTCAGATATCTCAGAGATCGAGTCGTACCGCTCCTACTCGCCACAGGATGATAGGCGGGGACACCACTCCGACCTCTCCTCCCACTCCTCCAATGAAAGGCTTAGAGAGAAGCCCAGGTAAGCTGTCGTTACATGCTAAACCACAGGACGAAATGGTTTCCTTCACCTAAAGATATGTAAAGTGCTTGTGGTAGGAATACATGTGTTTAGGTTTTGCAGAAGTGCAGACAAGAACAATAACAGCTTTATAGTCTGACTTAATGAAATATCTTTATATCGCATTTTTGAGGTAACATCAGAAATTAATTCAGATCAATGATCAAAACGTCTGCCTTACTGATTTTATTATCTTTAAGGTAAATACAGCAGAAAAAAAATCAGGATAATGCAGGATTATATTGATTTGCACTTCATGCAGCTTAGTCATCCATTACTTAGTTACCCATCACATCAAATTAAATAAAACACAATTGAGTGATGATAATTATGATCTTTTTCTGTATTTCTGGATCTTGGATTATTACCCGAGGAAGAAAATGTCTGCATTAATTATATACGGGGCAGCATGATGGTGCAGTGGTTAGCACTGTGGTGGTTCAGAAAGCGAATGGATGGATGATTATATATATGTATTTTTCCCCCATACTCTTGATTGTAGTGAATGATTTTTGTAGTATTTGGGAATCATTAAAAGGCACGCCCAACTGGACTGATGGTGTGGTCACCAGAATGTTCCAGACATCCGACATATTCTGAGACTTGAATTTGTGATATTACTAGAGAGGACCCACCCAACAGGCTGGCAAAAATGGGCGCCTTGCCAACACCGTTCAGGGGTCCTGACAGAACCGTAGAAGACACACCCAGTTTGCAGGCAGAGAGGGAGGAGCCACGATCAGAATCTCCACCAGGTAAATGTCTTTTTCTGAATACCAGAAATTACATGTTACTGTTAAATTGAAATTAATATGTTGTTCCTTGTTCTGTTTCTGCAGTACCAGCAGCCACTGTAGCCCCAAAAGTTCACGCTCCAAGGACGCTAACTCCTAAGTTGCCACTAAAGCCAAGCCCAGAGGACCAGGAAATATACGGGTCAGTTTGCTGCTATTTGAGCATCTGTTTGTTCAACTCACTCAGAGTTTGTAAGCTGTATCTAAATTGTATATACATAAATTTTTTTCTTTCCTCCATTTTTAAATGACTTGGTTTCAATGTGCAGGCCAAACACTGTGATGGTGCGGTTCCAGAAAGGTGACAGCGTGGGCCTGAGGCTGGCAGGAGGAAATGATGTTGGCATCTTCATCGCTGGTGTTCAGGAGGACAGTGCTGCTGAGCAGGAGGGTCTCTGCACAGGAGATCAGATTGTGAAGGTAAGGCTTCTTTTTAGATAATTTAGATGGTTGAATAGCTGATTATTAAAGAGCATGATAAAATAACGTAACAAAAGACATGCAAGAAGGTGCAAGAAATAAGAGAGTAAGAGAATAATGTAAAACCCAAATGTTTTTAATAGCACAATACATGTAGTGAAGGTAAATCAAAGGCAGGACTAGTGGCCAGTCCCAGTGATCTGGTGTCTGATGTCTTTCTGTTAAAACATCTATCAATATTTAACCAGCTGGTTGTGTAATAATTAGTTAGTTTAGTTAGTTTATTCTGTACCAGGTTTATAATGGCATTTCCTGTTGTCTGCTTCAGGTGAACAACGTTGACTTCAGAGGCATGGTGCGTGAGGACGCTGTCCTCTGCCTTCTGGAGATTCCTAAAGGAGAGGATGTCACCATTCTTGCTCAGAGCAACCCTGATGGTACTGTGACTGTATAAATAATGTCTATTTAAAAAGCAAATACAAATGTTTATTAGTCTTAATAACAATGTAAAGGGTTAAAATACAGTTTTAGTTCACTGATGTTCCTATCTATTGTAATATATTTTACCAAAGGTATTGAACACCAGTGTATATCTAATATTATTAATGAATGAATTCCATTAGCAACATTATATTAATATATTATTTATCTGGTCACATTGATACAGTGCTGAGTGTCATATGCATAGTAATAAATACTATACTTAATTTACTCAATACAAATGTATTTCTATAGCTCCAAATGTAAATCAACTCAAGGCACTTTACACATAGTAAGATTAAGAACTTGGAGAATAATACACACAACCCAACAACTAGGCAACAGTGGAGAGCAAAAATTCCCTTTAATGGTAGACGCCTCCAGCAGAACCAGGGTCAGGCTCTGCAACCATCTGCCATGACAGGTTAGAGCAACAACAACATACATCATAAATGGCGAATAACAGTGGTCCCAGGATTGAGCCCTCTGGTGCACAAAGTCCACCAATACTGCCATTCATGTACTTTTAGTTTATTCTGCAGTTAGATTTGGGTTTTTTGTATTTGTAAGTAAATTATTTCTTCCATCTTCCATCTGTTTTCTGTTCCAGTGTACAAGGACATTTTGGCATCCGGTAGAGGTGACTCTTTCTTCATCAGAACCCATTTTGAATATGAGAAGGAGTCGCCACAGGGCCTGTCTTTTTCCAGGGGAGAGATCTTCAAAGTCACAGACACACTTTATGATGGCAAACTGGGCCACTGGCTGGCCATCCGCTCTGACAAAGACAACCAGCTGCTGGAGAAAGGAATCATCCCCAACAAGAGCAGGTTTGTGTAGAAGCTGTGATTATGTATAATTTATTATTATACATAACCACATATTATATTATTAAGACCTCTGTATACATAACAGGAAGTATCAAAATCTTATTTTTATTTATGGTGTCGCTCATAAAAAGTCATAGTTTCATTCTCAGGCAGGGATATACTTGATTGGATTGTCTCACATTTTCAACGCATATGTTGAAAAAACAAACCACATGTACACACCTGCAATTTATGTTGTTGTTGCTGTTTTCTCTGTTGTTATCTCAACATTAATTTCTGTCACCATGGCTTCTGTTTATGTTGTGCAAAGGCGAAACTTCACACGGAATAAACTCAGTTGTTGGTCAGGGATGATAAGGCTCTAGTCTGCCTCCTCGTGGGTAACATTTTAAACCTTCCAAACGTAGACAAACTTAAGAAGGAAGCACAACAAATCCTTGTAGGTCCTTTAGCATATGGAAAAAGTAACAGTTGGATTTATACTAGTGGCATTCTCACTGTGGCCCATAATGACATCTGTAACATCTGTTAGCACAAATTTCTTTATTCCTCATTTATAGGCTTGGTAGCAACAAGTGATCATTAATACAGTTAAATGCTAGAAGCCCCTGTGTCATCAGGAAATCAAACCATGCAGCTTGGACTTAAGGCATTTTTTTAAGAATAACAGAATTCGATATGTCCAGGTATGACAGGGGGGTTTAAGTTCCTTTTTTGTTTTGGTCTCACAGAGCGGAGCAAATCGCTAACGTCCAGAATGCTGCTCGGGCTGCATCAGGCAACGACAGAGGAGACTTCTGGAGGCTGAGAGGTCAAAGAGCAGCAAAGAAGAAAGATATTCGGAAGAGCCGAGATGATGTCAGTGCAACTCCAGTCACCACGCGATTCCCTGCCTACGAGAGAGTGGTCTTACGTGAAGGTAACTGAAAAAAGTGATTCACAAGTAGCGGTGGATCTTTTTATTTAATCAATTAAAATGTAAACAACATAGGTGGCACTGAAATGAACAAGATTTAGTGCAGCCTTTTCTTCTTGTATGTAAACATCTACAAGAAATATTTATAAAACCTAAACAAACCAAATGTAAACAAATGAGGTAGCACTTAAATTAACATGATTCCATCAGCCGATAACAATATTTAAAAATTTCCAAATATCAGTGGACGATCACTATTTACTAGCCATGGTGTAGTTCATCATGAGGCATTTTGTGACTGTCCTGTGTGTTTTTGGGATGTCTCTGACTGAATTTGTATCATGAGTGTTTGTTTTATGCTTCTGTGTTTTGTTTAGCTGGATTCAAGAGACCTGTGGTGATATTTGGGCCCATTTCTGATGCAGTGAATGAAAAACTGGCCAACGACATGCCCAACGAGTTTATCATTGCCAGTAAGTGTTTCTGTCTTCAGCTTTGAGTGATTAAATGTGTGAAATAATGAATTTGTGGCAACATGTATGTCATGTTGTCTTGTATATGTCTTGTAAATCGCTTCTTTTAGAAACGGAGCCCAAAGATGCAGGAAGTGAGAAATCCTCTGGAGTTGTGAGACTAAACACCATTCGACAAATCATTGAACAGGTATGGTATAAAAAAAATGTAGTTTCACAAATATGCTGTTACAACGACTGACACTTAACCACGTGCCTCTGTTTCCTCAGGACCACCACGCTCTGTTGGACGTGACTCCCAAAGCCGTGGACACTCTGAACTACACCCAGTGGTATCCCATCGTCATCTTCCTGAACCCAGACACCAAGCAGGGCGTCAAGACCATGAGGAACCGCCTTATGCCTGGGTCCAGCCGAAGCGCGCGTAAACTGTATGAGCAGGCCGTCAAGTTGAGGAAGACCTGCTCACACCTCTTCACTGGTACGTTTCAGTCTAAAGGAGGTCATAGCAACTGTGTATAACTTGCTTAGTTAAAACACATACACATATAATTAAAAGCCAGAGTTTTTACACTGATTTACTCACTAACAGGTGTTGGGTTTGTTTATTTTTGTAGCAACAATTGACCTGAACTCAGCTAACGACGCGTGGTATGGCAGTGTGAAAGATACAATTCAAGAACAGCAGGACAGAGCTGTGTGGGTGTGTGAGGGCAAGGTGAGTTCAGTTATCTCTGTGTGTGTGCGTGTGCGTGTGCGCGTGTGCGCGAGAATACTTTCACATCCACTACTGAGTTTGTCATCTTTCTCTCCTTACTTCCTCTATTCAGATGGATGGATCGGAGGAGGACCTGGATCTCCAGGAAGACAGCATGTCATACCTGTCAGCGATGAGTGCAGACTACCTGAGCATGGACAGCCGTCTCACCAGCGACTATGACGACACCGCAGATGAGGGCGGGGCTTATACAGACAATGAGCTGGACGAACCCTTAGACGAACCACAGCCTGTGTCAGCCATCAGTCGATCGTCAGAACCCGTACTGCCAGACGAGGTGATGGACTGATACATGTTGACACTGTATTCTCCCTTTAAACAGTCAGCTTACTAATTCTCACTGTCATTCACTCATTTGTTCATTTGTGTTTTTACGATTTGATCCTGACAAACCTGTATGTGTGTGCAGAAGCCCCACCCTGAACCCCGGGCTCGTGTCAAGCGGTCAGGGAGCAGAGAGATGCTCAACAGAGAGCCCAGCCCTCCCCCTTCTTTTGTCCCAGAACCCCCAAAGGTGAGACCCTCCTTCATTCCTCACCCAACTCTTCATAACATCATCATCCTGTCTTCGATTTCCTAAGCCCTTTTCACACATACACTCCAGACTATCTCCGGACGAGCTGCGTTTTGTTACACATGCAGCATCCACCCGGACATACTTCGTTTGAAATGCATTCACACATCAGGAGTAATGGTCTGTTTGATTTTGGTGAGGGAGACTCTGCGTAGAGAGTGCAGGAAGCACTGTTTACACAGCATGTAAAAAAGCAATCAATGCTGTAAATAACATGTTTAGAAACAATGGGTTATTTTTTTTATACTAATCCCAACACAATGCCTGGCTATTGATTCCAAAATTATTATTACTGATATATGTTTTTGTACAAAACCCTTTTTTTTCTTTTAACAAAAAGAAGTTAGTTAGCAAATGTTCAGTGTTCTCTAAACACAGACATACAACTTAGCATCAATAAAGGTGTCTAAAATATATCAAATTTTGATCGATAAATATCTGATTTTGAAGTTTTCTGTACTTCACTGTTTCAGTTAGTAACAAAGTAATTAGGATTTTCTTACCAAGCTCTGCTACTTGTAAAGTAATAATGATAAACGTATATATGAAAGAGGTTGTTAGCGTGAATGCCTTTCTCATCAAAACCCCTCTGGACACAAAATAAAACTTTCAAATGAACCTAAATGTCCTGAACTGCTCTTTTCTGTGACAGGTTCGCGCTCAGACTCGGACTGAGTCAGCGCGGAGCTATGACTCATACTCCAGCAGCACCATCAGCAGCGACGCAGCTGGCGCAATCAAGCCACCTCCCCCTCCTGTGGCCCTGAAGCCCAGTGTCAGCCGTCTGAACCAGCCGGCAGAGGAGCAGGGCCCGAGGAAGGTCGAGGAGGACCCCGCTAACAAATCCTTCCTCGGCAAGGTTAGAATCATTATTTCTGTTTGTTGCATTTTTAGACCAAAAACATGCAACTGATTCCTTCCCTGACCTTTTAGGTTTCAATTTCATGTGTCAGTAAAATTCAGATATTTTCTTCTGCCAGCATTTTACAGACTATAACTTATATTTAATATTTATTGCACTTTCTTCTGTCATTTCCTTTGCTTCTAATGTCAAATAGAGAATGGGGGGCCAGGTAATTAAATACATCTGCATTGTTTTGAACTCATCCTCTATCACAGTGGTATTCCACAAGTTCATTTCCTGAAATCATCACGCTCAATGTTTCACTTTCATAAGCGAGAATTTTAGTTTTTATCATCAGAAAACAGATTCTTTAACACGTATTTACTTTCCGTCAGATTCAAGCGTTTGAGAAGATGGACCACTTGGCCCGAGCCCAGAGGCTCCTGGAGCTGCAGGAGGCAGAAAATGCTCGTGTAAGTTCAGTTGTTATGAATATCGAAATTACCCAATTTTACACAACCAGATTAGTTCAGAAATTCGCTAAAATATCATTTAGGTTTTCATTTATGTACATTGATTGAGCATCTTTCCACTTGAAAACTGTACAAAACTGTAATGAAATATCAGCTGAACTTAATATGAGGCTTCAGCAGAGAAGTGGTGCCTCAGTGTGTATTGAGCTTGATCACATAAGCATCAGCTTCTGTAGTAAAAAAAGGGGAACTTATGCTTTAAACAGAGTTTGAGACAGCTGCAGAAACATTTGCAGTGTGTTGGGGTTAGTGCAGTTAGGATGTCACAGTAGGATGGATTTTATTTCTCTCTGGTATCAGTTCTGACATATCTGGGTCTCCCTTCTCCTCACACAGTTGGAAATCGCCCAGAAGCACCCAGACATCTACGCCGTCCCAGTGAAGCTGCCAAAACCCAACCTCAACCGTCCTCAGCCAATAGGGTGAGAGCATCACTCTCCTTCTAAATATTATTAAGATGCTTACTTAGCAGTCCTTCCAGGAATTCGCATATTTAACCAATCTCCATGAATTCTGCACAACCTATCTTCAGACTTGACCAACACTGTGTACTGTACTCTGAACGCTTCAGTTTTAGTTTTTTAGAACAGCTGCTGTAAAATTGGGTGTTTCGGGGCCAAATAGTCCCAACAGCGAAATCCTGGAGGGACTGATCTATTATCCATTAGTCTAAGTAAGGTGAAGCTAAACTGCTGGGTCGCTACTGTCTGTGTCTGCAACCAGTTCAAGCTCAAACCCGGAGATGCAGGCTACATCCAGGCCGCCGTACGCACACGAGGACAGCGAGGCCGAGTACCGCAGACAGCTGGGTGAGCAAACCAAGAGGGGATACTACAATCCCCAGAAATACAAAGACACTGAGCTGTAGGATGGGACGCCTGGAAGTGACACCTCATCAGTGCTACAAGCAGACAGGGCTCGTCGCCTTGGTAACAGATTACCCAGCTTTACCTTGAACAAAACTGTGACAGTGCTTTGTCTCAGAAAGATGTCGTTTAAGTAACGTTGTCAGAAACATGCAACAAACATGAATTGCAGCTCATTTTCATACACCACCAGTTTATATATTACTGTGTCTGAAATGCGGTTTTCATTTCTCCCCTTAACACACAGCTCAGTTTGTGCCTGTTATGTTCTACCAGTACATCCACACACACATCCACACACACACACACACACACACAGCTAATTATGATTCTGTGAAAGAGAAATACCCTGAGGGCGTTTAAACTTTTCTGCTATTCTGAAATCTTTTACAGAAACCTCAGAGTCCTAATCATTAGCAGGAGAAATATTTAGTCTGCTGCACCATCAATTGTTTTTTTTGTTTGTTTGTTTGTTTGGTTTTTTTATCCTGCTTGCCAGTTTTCCTTTGCAGGCAGCTGGAGATGTCATATTATTTTGCTAATTTTGAAGACAAAAAAGTCAGTAATGGAAAATAATGTTAAAAAAAAAAAGTTAAAGCGTAAACATTAAGAAAGCACAGTTTTTGTTACAATTCTACTTATTAAAGATAAAATGTTTGTTCATCCCAGTAGTTCGAAAAGTAGGAAGACAGTTAGCTGTGAGCTGAATGTAATGATGATGATACGAGACATCAGAACCAGATATGGTTCTGTAGGCTGAACAGTATCTTTTGAATTGAATTGAATTTTTAAGTGGTTTTGTTACAGTCTCCTCTTTCTGTAACTAGCGTGTTTTAAGGAACATTCCTACAAGTACAACGTAAAACTCAAACTGTGTCAGTACTAGCAGCTGCTCTGATGTCAGATACCACGTGTGTGTTCTTCTTCCTTGTTCTTTTCTTGCCAAGTCTCATCCTGGACATCTGCATATACACGACTCTGCTTTATTCTGGGAAGCAGCTTACTTTCAAGTGCCTTGTAGCGCTGATCACGAGGAAAGAGGAAAAAACTTTATATTGGCATCGCAGGGTTCTTAAAGTGACATAACGATCTGACCAATAGGCTTTGAACAGCTGGAAACTCATTTTTCCTTGAATTGGCCATTTGGTAGAGAAGCAGAGTGCATCGATGAAAGAAACTGAAAAACATGGTGAGCTGTAACAACAAAGATTAGTTTTTCATACTTATTTTAAAAATGACAAGAAATGGACATTGAATAGATAAATAGAAAATGTCCAAGTTTTTTGTCTTTGGTGAATAAACTTGTAGGTAGGAAGGGTGTGTGCAGGTGCCTCTTAAGCATTTGTGTTTAACTTAACTGGATCAGATACATTATATCACAGAGTTCACTGTTAAATTAAATCAAGAGCAGGACGCTCAGTTTGTACTCTGTTTTTCTAGCTGTGTGTCAGAGACAATCACATTTGTATTACATTTATGTTTTTGTATTAAGTACTGAACTCGGTCTTTACACAGGAGTATTGGGAATGTGGTGACAATCATGTTGATCAGTTTCTTCTAAATGTCAGTTTGTGATTTGTTTTTAAGTAGTTTGTGATCTGTTACAGAACAGATTAGGGAAATAAAAATAAGACTTTTTTACATTGGGTTTTTTTTTCTTTTCAGTGTTTTACTTGTCTGGTTCCCAGCAGATTAGAAGTTAAAGGCTGGAAGATGTTTCAAACAAATGTCTTCATCACAGTGGACTTATAACTACTTTTTCATTCCCACAACTGCTGAGCAACAAAATCAACCAATCAATCAATCAAAATCTCTGATGTCATAATGATTCTTGAACCTGAACTGAATTTGATTTAACATCCGACTGCTTTCACTTCCAGTCCAGCTGAACAAAAACAAACCAGAATTTATCAGCTACAGCCTTTATTTTATTTTATTCAGCAGATTTGTACATGCATCCCCCTTTTACTTGACCTGGTAATTCATCGATCCGACATGATTTGAGTACATTCAGATATTACAGCTACTTAACCAAAGGTAATATTTACAGATTTCCACCTAAATATGCACAAGAAAACCCACAATATCTCTTTGGTCAAACAGAACATTAACGCACAGCCTAGTGAGATAATCTGTCTTCTGCTGCCACGCGTATGTACATGTTTCCATGACATAGGTACTGTACAGATTAAGGCAAGTCAAGTGATATCAAACAGGACAGAGAGGAGAGAAGTACTTGGACAGTAGTAAAGATTGACTGAGCCAGTGTGAGCAGTGTGTTCAGATGTACACAGGTTGTTCCTGTGCTGTCAGCAGACGGTACATGGCTGCAGGCATCGTCTTCATGTGGATCTGAAGCAGAAAGAAAGCAACCTTTTTTTTAATTTTTTTTTTTTTTTACTCAATTCACTTATCTTAATGAAGCAAATTAAACATCCTGAATATTTTCATGCATGAATTATTTTTTTCTACTCTTCATTAAAAAAGACATGCAGAACTCCTACCTCTCCCATAGCATTAGAAAGGATCTGAACGATTTTCTCGTGAGGCGTCGCCACGACACTCTGGCCGTTGATCTCGATGATGCGGTGGCCAACGCGGACGCCTCCTCTCTCAGCGATACCTCCCCTCATCAGGCTGCAGATCTGCAATACACACACACACACACACACACACACAGAGGAAGTTAAAACAGGGAAGTGGACTGGCACTGACAGTCTGAAACAAATACTTCTAATCTATCAATGACGGTATCTGTGACGCCATCAATTGAAACAGTAAACATAAAAATACTCCTCCCCCACGATGTTGCTAAGAAACTGGTTTGCAGAAAGATGGGCTTTGAGTACTATCAAAATAAAAGCTCTTAAATATTTTAATATTTAATGTCAACATTAAACAATCAGTGTGTGCTGCAGTAGCAGGGATCAATACTCACGATGCCGTTCTGAACGCTGAAGCCCAGCTGGTATCTGAGGTCCGGCCTGCGGATGAGCACCATGGTTACAGGAGGACACCTGACGATGTTCATCTTAATCCTGGACTGAGACTTAAGACCCTGTAGAAAAACAGTGAGGTCAGCCATGAGAGAATCTATGACAGACATGAAGGACACAGAAAGCAGCAGCATACCTTGATGATGCTCTGGCAGGTGCTGAGCGGTAAACCCACCAGACTCGTCCCGTTGATCGTCATAATCTGATCTCCGATGTTGAGGCGACCAGACTTCTCAGCCGGACCAGCATGCATCATGCTGGCTATGATGACTGTGGGGAGGATGGAGCCCCAGCCCGACTCCACTATCACCACACCCAGGATCTCCCCTTTCTGCTTCTCAATGTAAACCTGCAGACAAACAAGCTTAGTGTCATTGTTAGCTGTTATAATCAAATGCTTGTACCTCTCCTGGTGAAGAAACACAGTCGTCAAACAAAAACACACATCTAGTTTTGAGTTTTTGCAGCCATACACATACGATTCAGAAAAATGTGAGAAGGCCACAGAAAGAGCAGGGAGGGGGTCTGAGGTCAGACTGAGTTGAGCATCTCAAATTCACCTTGACACTAAGATTGGACAAACCTTTTCTCTTTTTCTAAATAAAATTACAATTTTCTGACAATGGTTGCACAGCTGTGACTCCAAAACCAGCTGCTCATATTAAATCACTGGAAGGCAAACTAACAGAGCATTAAAGTAATGGCAGTGACTCGTTTAAGTTCACATGTTAACGACCTGAACTGAAAGGTACTCTTGTTCACATTAGCTGAAAAATAAATAACACATTATCTAGCATCTAAAGTGGGATCAGAGGTTGTTATTTTAAAGCTAAAATGTGCCCAGTTAAAGACAGTGAAAGCTGAAGAGAGAAGTGCATTAAAACCTGCTGTGACTGTGCTGCCACCTGCTGGTCGACTTACGTCTCTGCAGTTCTCTGACTTGGAGAAGTGGATGAGGTCGTCGTTGTACATGTCCTGAGTGTTAAGCAGGTCGCTGTACTCCCTCTGGCTCAGATCCTCGGGGTCGATGCCGTTGGCCCTGAGGAACTCCTGGTAGGCGACGCTAAAAGACTGACCGATAGACTGAGCGATGAGCTGGGCCTGAGGGAGAGAGGGAGAGAGGGAGATCGGGACGGGAGGTGACGCAACTTTTATCATCACTGTGGGAATTTTATTTGCTCGGACAAAATGAGCACAGAAATTAAAGACACACGCATCAGTGGTGTAATGCAATAACTGTGAGTAGCCTCACTGACCTGAGTCATTACCTATCCTCGTATCTTACCCCTTATGGCTCGTCACTAGATTTATTTAACAGTGTTATTATAGGAATGAAGCCACAAAAAGAAGACACCAGAATTAAGTCTTAAAGTCTTTCTAAATAAAAAGCCTTTAACAGTAGCTGACTTTCCTCTCCCAATGTGTTAGAGGCAGATCCTGCACAATCAAGAAACACTGATGTTCATTTTTCAGGAGTTTAGACTGAAGGCTGATTATTTGTGCTTTTAGAAAGTGAACTGGTCAGTTCATAGAGCCTTGACATTTTCCTGCAAAATTTTCTTGTACAACTTCAATAGCTCCATCAGTGATGGAAAGTTATCCTGGTCTAATCCTGGTGCAAAGCAGGTCCAGATCTGCCACCACCATGTTTCACAGATGGGAATCACTCAAGTTAAAAGTTGTATTTTAGTCTCATCCATCCACAGAACCTTCTTTCAGCAGATGTCTGGCAACAGTGATGTCTCTTTTAAAGAGTAGTGTCTTCCTGCTTGTAACTCTCCTACGTACACTATTGTTGTTCGATGTTGCCCTGATGGTGGACTGATGAACACTGACATGAACCACTGCTAGAGGGTCTTTTAATCTCCTAGACATTATCATAGGGTTCCTTGCTAACAATCTACCTCACAGTAGACTGGGAAAATAAAACTTTTTTGTTTTTCCTTCCAGCCTGGTGAGCATCAAAATCTCCCCTCAGTGTCTCAGACTAACATCTGATGTTCACTTTGAAATTTTCCCCTACACATCGGCTGTTAATCCCAAGGTAAAATATTTTTTGTTCCATAAGTTTACCTGGGTTCCCTTCATGTAGTGTTAGGAAAATCTAGTCATGTTTCAGGCCACATTTGCAGAGAAAATTCAAAAGGCTTCACAAACTTTCAAGCAAAACTGTAGCAACAATGTTTACTAGTTAACAAGATACAACATGCATCCAAGTTGGAAGTAGTGTTGTGTTGTGTTTCCCTGTGCTTCATGTCATAAAACTTCTCATCTAACTCCCAGCAAGACAAACATTCCCCCCAGAAGGTGCGTCACAATCAGCTGTGTTCTGTGCTCATCATCAGCAGATATAAGTCACATATTAAGTTCTTACATTAGCGTCAGTTTTAAATTATTAACTCACATCCTCTGACTCAAAGACGTGGCAGATCATCCTGTACAGCCGTCTGTCATCGTTCGTCATAGTGGTTTGCTCTGCTGTGTGGTCCAGGTTTTCCTGGGCACTGCGTGACCGGACCATCTTGCCCCGGGCCATCAGGACCACCATGTTACCGATGTCGGCTATGTAGGAGATCGTCCGCAGTGGCAGGTCCATTAAAGTCTCCTGGAGAAACACAGACATGAGACAGGAGGTGCTCTGAGTTCACCTCTATTAATGATGGATTATTGTTGAATTAAGGAATTCAATGTAATAATCATACCTGAGTGTCTGCATTGAGGACTTTGATCCTCTGCGTGGACATGAACAGATCAACCTCAGCAGTGGACGGAGCCTTGCTGTCGGGGCTCTGCGCGACACAACGAGAAGACAACAGAAGAAGCAACAAACAACAGTGAAGAAGAGGAAAGCGGGCGACACGACTGTCAAAGGCCATCAAATCTACTGGCTACGAACAGAACTAAGGCTAAACAATGTCTCCATATGAGGCAATGTCCGTGCCGCACAAAATAAAAATACATGTAGGTAAAAACACATCTTTTTGCACACCATTTTACGACCACACATTCCTGTACAAGCAAGGCACCTTTCACCAAAAACTTAACAATCACGGTGAAAACGAAAGAAATTACCTTCTTCCTGTTCTTCGCCTGCTTCTGAGCAGCCTGCAGTGATCACGAAGCAGAAAAGAAACAAATCAAGACGACATTTTAAGAAAAGTGTCTTTATGAGCAGATCAACTAAAGCCCAATCTTCTCATTCACTGTAGATCGTCCCTATTCCAAATGCCACATTAGGGGAGAAAAGGACCTTAAAGATTTGTGTTGTGTGTGTGTCTGCGTGTGGGAGGACAGTGATGTTGCTGTCTATCACATCTGACAACAGCAGGCTGCCAGAGGCCTTCGCAGTGAACATTATCAAAAGTTTTCTTTTCATCGGTGTGACACAAACGACCCTGGAGAAAAGAAAGCAGCCTCATGTGTTCCTGGCAGACGCTTCATCGCAGCTCAGGGTTCACGTTTCCAAATGTTTCCTTTCGCTACGTTTTCATGTTCCTCCTCATGTTTCAAGGTTAAAAATCCAAAAGTGTGTGGTCACCACCGTCAGGAAAGACGAGCTTTAAAAAGATTTAATCTATGATATGAAAAGGTAAAGTGTAAAACTTTTGTTTTAGTTCATTTATAGCTTCATTAAGGGAATAGAAATTGTACAGTTAAAGCTCTAAAAAACAGCTAAAATTATTGCAAAATTATTGCAAATCCATCTAGTAAATCAGTCTGTGCTGCTTGTCTGTCGCATTTAAACACCAAATAACTACAGAGAATCTTTTTTTATGCACACTGCTGTTGCTTGGACCTCTTCAGACTTTCTCTGAGCCTGGAGCAATAAGTAAGTACCATATTTCTTATTTCAACCACACTGTTCTTATGTTCTGCAAGCTGTGTGTCACATCATCATGAGCTCAAGTCTGACTCCTGACCTGTGGTGGACGTCACCATGTATCAGTCTGTTAGAAGTCATGTCACCTCCAGTGTTTCATTTTATTCTTGGCAGGCAATGCGTGTTATAACCAGCATCTCTCCCACTACGCCCTCCCGGTCCATCGAGTCTGTGGAGCTGTTGAAGTCAGAGTTAAGTTTCTTCAGATATTTTTACGCATTTATGTAACTCGTTTCACCTACTTAATTGTGGGTGTATTTTTCTCATTACTGCTGTTAATTCTGTCAGTTTGAAGATGTCAGAATTATCCGTTTCCATTTTTATCATCCACTTTTTCAATATATGTAACATATACACATACACTGGCAATTTAAGCGCTTCTATAAGATATTTTATCACCATCGCAGATGTGGCAGAACAGAACCAGAAGGAGATGTCAAAGAAAGCAATGATTAGAAAAAGTGTCAATTTCAGAGCAAGAGATAAAAGAGATAAGATACTGAGCTAATATTTTTTTACTTGGTGGTGTTGGACCAAGGTCCAAAGTATCAAATCCTCCATTTAGGTGTTTTGAGAGAGAAGATTTTATAATGCATTATTTTAGCATATAAATACTAATATGCATGATTATTCAATTATTTAATAAAATGTCCTCCTGAATCCAGACCACTGGATGGGTGTTCCTATAGATACTGTGGTCAATCCAAAAAATACAGTTTCATTTTGCTATACTGAGTTAATGTTGATGCATTAGGCCAGTGCTGATAATAAACAACTATTTCCCAATGCAGTGTCACTTTTTATTATGAAGCCAGAGGTGCTGTCAGTGACATCGCACTAATATTATCAGACTTATTTCTGCACAGTGGGTTTACACACTTTTATCCAGAGCTCATTTTAAATCAATGAATAGCCCCATGTCACTTCTTTCACTGAGTTTTCAAATTAGGGCAAAGGAGAACAGTGGTATATCAGGACTGTGAATCAGTGTGAGATCAGTGAGATGTCAGCTTACACAGCCTGTAAGACAGCAAACCTCCATTCAGTCTTTTCTGTTCTAAGTAAGGTATAACTTATGTATCATTATATAGTCTCTAAGCTTCTTCCTCCCAGTAGGATTCTTAGACCTTAACGAGGGCAATGTCCTGGATCTGTCAGTCATTCGTCCAGAAAGCAGAATTCGCCTCAGCTCTTGTGCTTTTCATTCGTCTCTCCAAAATGGCAATGTCTCACTGCTCATCTCTCAAGCTCACGCAGTCCTGGGTTTGAATGCCACGCCATCACTGTGAGCCATGTCTCTCACTAAGTCCCTCACACAACGTGTCCTCACCTCAACGTGTTTGCATATCCAGTGCAAATGTGCTTTTTCATAAACGATCATCATCATCTGCCAGCCGCATTTACGAGCACTGATACACTTTGATTGCTGTAATCAAGGTTAAAGATCGTCGTTACACAACACACAGTGACTGGAGGAGAAAGTGGCGAGGTCTACAGCCTTCAGGAGTCTCACAGCCTAGAACCACACTTTATATAACATCTAGAGGAGCTGAGATCAGGAGCAGTGATCTGTGGATGATGCATTGTGCACAAACCCGAGGCCTTTTTTGCCTGTTGGCTGCGTCACATGCCAATGGTTTCTGATGTTCAAAGACCTAAATATGAAGTGAACCTTCGTTACATCACTGATGATGTGTCCAAGTGTATTAGAAAATGTACTGCGTCTCCAAGCCAAGGAGCTGTGGCTTTAATATGTGAGCGCTTTTTATGTCTGTACTGTATCTGTATCATTAATTTAAAAAAAAGCCATTCATTTACAGTTTAACAAACTTTAAGGCTGTTAAATTTCCCACGACACTGCAGCTATAATCTTTATAAGCGTGCTTCAAATCTGTACTGAACCAGTCTATACAGATATATTGAAAGTAATGGTTGTGTTGGCTATATGACTCTATCAAAAGGAAATATTGGGCACAATTTCACACAGTTCCCCAAAATTCATCCCAAGATATTTGTTATCATGTTATATGTGATATTTGTTTCAGATATTTCTGAATAGTCACCTACAATCGAATGAAATAAGCTCACCCGCACTCTGCTCATGGCCTCTTGTGCCTGCTGCATGCGGGCGCTCTTTGTGGGCGTCCTCTCTGACAGCAGATGGGTGCAACCCAGGTAGGTCGCAGCAAAGATGATGCCATCGATAAGATCTTCGGGGTCACATGGTCCAGGGACTGCATGAACCAAATGCACTTGTTAGGTACATGAAAACGCATACATGAGTGTAAATAGGTATGTTACATATTATGTGGCAATGATGTAGAGGTCATTTGTAAATGTTTACAGTGTGAGCATTAAGTATAACCAATGTTTAATATGTAATTTTACAATACTATATGTATTGTAAAATACATTATGTGAGAAAACGGAGCAGGTGGAGCTTCAAATGTGATTCCACTCACCGTCCACAAATGTGGGAAAGGGGGGAAGGGCTCTGCGAATCTGAGAAGAACAAAATAAAACTGCATCAGTATTTTTATTATTTCTACTCACACACTGCAGGTCTCTAGAACTCATTTAAATTCTGCACGACTTTTACTGCTGTCAGCCATTTAGTTGCTGCCAGACAAAGACCCTGTAAAACATATCTGCATTTGCAAGATTTATTGTGTTTTCTTTATTATATAAAGTTATACACTGACAACTTTCTCTGTGATTAAACAAAACTTCTGTGGGCAGGTTCTGGAGTCATGTCTGTTTTTTTATGGTGTTTGTAGATATCTTACCTCCTGGACAGACGGCTGCTGTGGAGGTGATTGTGGCTGAACTTGTGGTCTTGGCTGTTGAGATGGAAGCTTCTGATGCTGTTGCTGCAGCTGACATTGTTGATGCTGATTAGGTGGCTGCGTGTATGTCTGTGGCCTCGAGGTGTCCCTCTGCTGTGACTGGTGGCCTTGGTGGAGGTGGCGGTGGTTGTGTTGGGGCTGCTGTTGGTGATAATGTTGTGGATGGGGTGCTCTGGATATCTCAGCTCTCAGTGGACTGACTGGCTCCTGAACTGAACCTGAGGCAGGGGGGGACGGGGACTCGGATGCTGGCTGAGAGGGTGAGTGAGGAGAGGACTGAGAGAAGGAAACAAAGAGAGGAGAGAAAGAAAAAAGTATTTTAAAATTTGTGCTCATTTGAAACTGCACTACTCAGTGTTCCTCATTCAAACAATATGTGATTCGGGTCCTTCCAAGAAACACAAAATGAAATAAGAACCAAGGATATAAATCTTCCTGGAAGCAGCGAAGTTGAATTTAATAATTGCAAAAATGTAGACCAAACTCCTTGGACAAAGGCACACACCAGCAAAGTCTTAAAGGAACAAGTCCACATTTGAGAGAAGAAATAGAAAACAAAGCATGGCTCTAAAATATAACGTCCTGATAAAGTGTGTATTAAGATAACAACAGAATAAAAACACTTGTGTGCATCTTTTTGCTTTGGGCAGAGCTGGGCCAGCTCTTACCACTGCAGTGGGCAAGGTACACTGCACACATGTCCTGACTCTACCTTCAGGCTTAATGCAGAAATATAGCAATTGACATATACAATATTGATCTTCTCATCTCAGTCTTGGGAAGAAAGCAGATAAGCACACAGATGCCCAGTGCAACACTAAACACCAACAATCATCAGTGCCACTGAAGGCTAAAAGCAGCTCAGTTTAGTTTGTTTTTAAGCCTGGACATTGTGGTGGAAAGATATTTTGAATACTCAAGACATTTTTTTTCTAGATGCTCTAGCTGACCTGCCATTTTCTGTTTCATTTCTAACAGCAGCACAAGAAGTTCTTGTGAAACAATTATCTGTGCAAAACCGTAACAAAGAAATTGGGGTGTGTAAACCTACTCATCTAAAGTGTGCAGGTGCTGCATAAGTGACCATGCCAAAACACTTATAACACACACAATATTGCACATTCAACACTTACATGTTCTGCTGAGGTCTGTAAAGGGTATATATCCTCTGTGGGGCTGACTTCCTGTCTCATCACCCAAATCGGCTCCACAGGTTGGTCCGGTGTGTACGGGGATCGTACTGTCTTAGTCTTCACCTCCTCAATTGCATCCTTGATATCTTTAATTGCTAGGCTGATGGCATCTCCTGAGCTCCTCATACTTTCCTCCCCTGGAAGGTCCACCATGCTGCGCTCATCCAGGGCCTCTCCTGAGGTACTCTGCCCAGATAAGGGGAACCTGGCCAGGGTTTCTTGCTGTCTTGGTGGCTGCCTGCGACTTCTGGGAATGGGGCTTTGATCAGCACTGCCACTCTCACCATCAGACTGACCGTCATAGTGGTGCAGTCGGCAGCCTACAGAACGATCCAGAGGGGAGTGATGTGAACCGTGATCCTTTCCCTGCCTTTGGACTCGATGGCAGCCCTTGGTGGGGGAAGTGAGATCCTCTGTTTGTACATTCTCTGGTCTATGGCTAGTAAAGGGCCCTTGGCGGGACTCCTGATGGGCCTCAGTCTTTCGACTAGTTTGCCTGCGCGCATCTCTGGGTAACTCAGGGTAGGAAGTCTTAAGGGGTTCAGGAAAAGAGTTAGGGTGGGGTTTTGGCTCCGAGTAGGGTTTGCAGACAGGCCCTGGGTAAGACTTTTGGTGGGACTCTGTATAAAAGTCTGCATAGGTTTTTGTAGGATTGTAAGATTCAGAAGAAGTGGAGTATGACAGCGAGCACGATTGAGAGCAATCATCATCTTCATCTTCAGGAAGGTCATTGTCCGGTACAGGACTCATGCTAGTGTCCTCACTGAAGTGGTCCAGCTGGGGAAAAGGTGCCATATCAGGGGATGAAGGAGGAGTTGGTGACTGTAGAGGTGGCGGGCTGTGGAGAGGTCCATCCATACTGAGTGAGGCAGCACTCTCTGTGTCTGAGCACAGATCATTGATTTCACTTCCCTGAGCTGCAGTGTCTTCCTCTACAACATTGATCACATCTTTCTGGTCCCCCTCCACCATTTCTGCACTTTTCCCTCCTTCGTCATTCTGCAAGTCATCCAGGCTGCAGCTGAAGTGACCTGTGGCTGAACACTGATCGCCATCATTCTCCACCTGTTCTGGTTCTTTATCATCCTCCTTAACTTCTTCTAATTGCTCTTCACACTTCATTTTACAGTCCTGGTGATCCTCTTCTGCTACAGTTGCAGGAGTTTGTTGGGTGTGAAGTTGCACATTATGTGTTGAAGAACGCGGTGAGAGGTGGGTGGGGGTGACAACGGCAACAGGAGTCTGATGTGGAATGTCCTGCAATTGGTCTGATAGAGGATTACCTGATGAGCATTGATGCACCTGCATCTCCGCTGCTCCCTCACTCTCATCCACACCAGGTGAGGCGTCCTGCATCTCTCTGATCGGCTGCCTCTCTCTGTGACCTCTGAGCCTGGGGTTAGGGTCACCATGACGGCGGTAGCGAGTGACAGCAGGGCGTGGTTGCTGTATAGGACGAGTCTCGGTGTCCTGATTCTCCCCTCTGTCCTGCCTTGGAGACACCACAGCTGGGCCCAGACTGGTACTCTGAGCCTGGCTTTGACTGTGCCCCTGCCCTGATGGAGGCCGGCGGCGGTGCCGAGAGGGTCCACGTCCTGTGGGAGGGTGGTGGTGGAGGGCAGAATGATGATGATGGTGATGATGTCGATGATGGGTATTCGGTTCACCGTCCTGGCTGAGCATCTGACACGGCCTCCAGGACCGACGTACAGGAGGTTCCCCAGAGGTCAAACCATTGGGTTGCCTGCTCCTGGGAGGGACCTTATGCTCCTCACCTGTTTCCGCCGTGACATCTCCCTGATACTTGTGGCTCATGTTTGGGGTGTGATCAAATGATTTTCAGAACATGCTCCTCTTCACTCCAATGAAGCACCAATCACAGCACAGCCTGGAAGAGATAGAGACAGGATACAAACCTTAGATGTCACATCAGAAAAATTACTGATCCAAGTAAAGATTAAAGGTTAATTGTGCTATTAGTGGTGCATTTAACATATTTTTCTTTTGGAAAACACATTCAGATGTGTTGATAACAATAGGTCCCTTAGTCATGCTTATGTAACCTCAGAATCTCTCACATTTAGGCCTTTAATTAAGACAAGCTGTTATTGTCTTTGCTGAATCTGTCAGCCCAGTGATAGATGAGCACCCAGGGACCTCAAACCTCCCTTGCAACTTTCAATGATAAAAAAAAGTATAGCTAATGGATGTATACTCCTTCATTTGGTGCAGTTTACTTGTTGGTGGCCTAATGCTGCTTACAGAAGTGACACTGTTTGTGCTTGTTCAATCCCCCAGACTAGAAGAATCTGGTTGGGACAAGTAAAAAAGCTTTGCCTCTCCCTCAACACATTGTGGTGCCACTGAGCAAGGTCCTTAATCTTAACTGCTCTAGGTATAAATGTGAGTAACCGTGTAAATGAGAACAGGTTGCTCCTGAAACAAAGTGATAGTTGTAGCTACCCTAAATAAATAAAGCCGTAAAGCTCTACGAGCTCTTTTCACTCATGATTCTTTAAATTCTTCTCATGGGTTTCCATGTGTAGAGTCTGCGTAAACTGAGATAAATGCTACAATAGACATTTATTTGAGCTTTATCAGAGAGAAGTGTGTGTTGGTTCTGCATCTATGAAGTGTGATCACTGAGAACCAGTGTAAACACTGTTACCTTAAGACACAATTAGACAACACTGCATATCCTTGTATGTTTGAAGCAGCAAGACGTTGAACCGACTCACTGAAAATAAAACAATACAAACGGTCATTACTAATAACCCTGTTTTAAGCCACTAAAGACCAAGGTCCATCTATCTTTACACACATATCAGTACAAGTATGTTAAAGTTAATTAGCAATTATGGCTAATCAACACATATTGTTAATTAACATTTTGCCAACCTGAGATTATATATAGACAGAAACATGAAAATATAAAATATTACAGTAATACTGAGTATCAGATCAGGGATTCCCCATTTCAAAACTGGAAAAACCTAAATCCTCTGGGATTCATCTGGGTTTGCAGGCCACTTTAATCTGCACCACATCTATCCGCCCACCAGCAGCTGGCAGATGGCGCGGGATAGGAGGAGAGGACAGGACAAGGAGGAGGAGAATGAGAAGGCAGGGCAGGCCTCTGTGTTTGAGAAGCCCGGTTTTGATATATATTTAATATGACAAGGCTAACAGGGTATCCATCAGTTATCTCCCATATCTCTAGACATCACTCTGTCTGAGGTTAGGAGGAAGGACACCAGTGCTTAACCCTAATACCCTAGTAGCTGTAGCAGAAATAATAAACTGGTTCCAGAAATGATGCCAATGGAGAAAAATTTAGTTTTATTTAAGTTTAAGTTTATTTAGGAAATTCATTAAAGTTTGAGGAGGTTCTCGTGATCATCACAAGAATGAGCAAATCTTCCAAGAATGAAAAATAATCTTGAATTATGATTTATTTTTTACAGTGTGCTTTTAAAATTATCAATTTGATAGATTGTGGATCTATAAACCAATAATAAACTCACTCCTGGCAATTACTGTTAGACTATTAAAAAGCAGAGGGTTGACTGATATGATTGTCATGTTTTATGTGAAGACTAATTCTAGCCTTTTAAAACTGAATGCAGTTGGTGACTCAGAGAGAAAAGGTTAATGCTGATCTTGTAATCTGATCACAAACAAGGACTGCCAGGGACTTGTGAAGGGAGACAGCAGGAGAAAGGGCGGGTACCAAGGGTGGCTAATGTTCGACTCTGGCTGGAGTTTAGTCACTCAGCCACTGAGTGACTGAGTGATTGAGAAGGGAATGAGGGAGGGGGGATGCCCAGGTCACAGATGGCCCTGGAAGAGCGGCGGTGAGACGTACAGGTCTGCAGAGCTGTGAAGCCGAGCACTACACTTCCATCTGTCAGGCTGCAGTGAAAGTTGCGGGGTGGGGGATTTACCAGCCCATATACCCCACCGAACGTGGTTGTGTGTTTTTCGTGTGTCCACTACACAAATGCCAACCCTATACTCCACTGCATAACGTTCCCCTACTTCTCACTTGAATGTTTGAAATCCATTTTGAGCTAATTAAACTGGCCTTAATTTCATCACAGGCCTGATCACTCGATCACAATTTGGCTAAAATAGTCACATGACACACAGCTTAAGACAATAAAGTAGGTGTGGGTGTGTAACAGTGCCATCTTCCTAAACCTTGACAGGAAATTTTTTTGGTTTTTGAAAAGATTTTGGTTTCAGTATCAGAATCTAATCAAATATCATCCAGATTAATTATTTTAGTAAAATATTTATATAATATTTATTGTAATGGATTTTTTGAGTGGAATATTGCTTCATGTTATATCTTTACACCATGTTAGCACATGTTCAAACTACAACCTACAATACTCCACTGAACATGAAACTAATCCTTTACCTTGACAAATCCAGAAAAATGGCTTTATAGCAATATCAACTGTAGCAGCAAAATTATATGTGTGATGTGTTGCTGTTATATTAAACAAAATGAAATTCCAAAACAATTAATCAAAAAACTTTGTTTGATTTGAATTGAAGATAAATCAATAGTGAAAATAATAATTTCTCCTCATCTATTCCTGACAGCTAGCTCCATC
>OMLM01000823.1:38060-49463 GCA_900302695.1 Helostoma temminkii | reverse complement strand
CCCTCCCTCTCTCTCTCTCTCTCTCTCTCTCTCTCTCACACTCACACACACACACACTGACATAGCCACTCACTTAGCAAGCATATGTTTCATGTTAGGATGCATCAATAGTCACATTACTTGCATTGTGTTTACATGTACACTACTCTGTTGCTGAAGAGGGAGAACATTAATCCATGAACAAGTGCCAATTTGGCAAGTGCTTTTATTTTGAAGGCTTACTAGCTTCTTAAATCCACTCCCGCGGACTTGAACGATATTGTTCTGTTAGAAGGGCAAAAGCATTACTTTTGGGATTGATGCTCGTCATCAATTAGTATTCAGCCTCTTTGAATGCGTTTATAATCCCGAGTGCAGTTCCTCGTTGATCATGTGTTTATTCTGGATATGATTCACATATATCCTGGGAATTACATAGCCAGCCTGTCACTGTATCTCAATGCCGAACACGCCTGACGTCTATCTGGATAAAATAAAGCCTGCATTAGTCTGTCACCAGTTTAAATTCCTTACTCTTTCCCTCCTGACAACCCAGATTATATCCTCGCAGGTGTAAAATCCGCCATCAGGGAAAACGACCAGAACGCATCATTCCGCCGACCTGCCCCGCACTAAACCATGAAATTTATTCATGTTGGGTAAGCCGGTCATTCATTTATTCATTTACCTGCATGTCAGAGGAGGAGAGGCCCGGATCCGACAGCTGCAGTATACATCGTCCTTGTGCCCGTGCCCCCTCGCTCGGCTCGGCTCGGCTCGGTTTGGCTCCGTTTGTCCCTCCAGATAACTTGCTCGGATTAAGCTCAGCCCCTCCTTCCGCACCGTGACATCAGAGCGGATTAGCGAAGCACAAAGCGCCTTTACCAGCAGTGCTGATGCTGGTGGAGCAGACACAAACAGCTCAGCAAGGCCACGAGTGGAGTGTCATCTATCCATCCCACCTACTCCATCACCACCAGCCTGCTCAGTGTCCGCCTGCCGCTCTCACGGTCTGTCGGCGGCGTCGCTGTTAACCAGTAAACCAGGATGCTCCTGGATTACTGAACACCTGTAACAGTGGGGCAGGTAGAAAAAGCGCCAAGTTACCCTACTGTAGTTTGTCCCCATCACTTGAGTCCACTTGTCTAAGAGCTGAAAACGATTTCTAAACCGCGAGTCATGTCACATTTAACGTTAGCTAGCTTGGTTAATAATAAACGAACTGCAATTTAGCTAACATTAGCTTTTAGCTAGCCTTGAGAAGCGAGCTAAAGCCAGGCGATATTTTTTTCTTTCAAAACAATGCTAGCTCCCTCAAACAATATCTATCTGAAATATGAAACATTCAAACTGTTGATAAGTGGCGGAGCTGAAGCAAAGATGGCGGCCGGAAGTGACTAATGTGTGAAGGTCAGCCTCAGGAAATATTAAAACAGCCCATTGCTTTTCAATTACACAATCTTTTTTTAGTTTAACTTACATTTTAGTGGCCTTTTATGCTGCATTTGCTTTAATATGCAATGCCAGTACTTTCATTAGGTTAAAATCAATAGACATTTTTCACAGAAGACATTTAGATTCCCCATTTACTGTACTATATGAGGTGGCTATTTTGCAGTAATGTCGAAAATTCTCATATCCTATATAGTGCACTGAACGCATCCCATGTACACTACTTTATGCTAACAATCCCACAATGCACTGCACCCGTTTTAGGAATAGGCAAAATGTGGCTATAGCTTTTGTTAATGTGGTTTGTAATAATCCCACGCTCCCACATATGCTTTTAACTTATGAGTAATAAAAGTCCTCATGCACCTCATGTGAGAACATTTTCAGATGCTTGTTATCACATTAGCAGACATTAATCCACAGCTCAGAAAGGCACATATTGTGTGTTGTGCTCACATAATGTAACAAAATTGTTCAGCAGTGTTATTTAAACAGCATTACACTGCTGTGATGATAGCTTCATTTTGAAGCTCTTGAGTTATAAATTAAGTATCATAGTAATCAGTGATGATACTGAATCAAATGATTACAGTCAATAACAGAATTATTGTTGTGTTTTTTTAGATGCACATTCCCTGGTATAGCACATTGGGCCTGTGTCTTCACTGTGTAACGCTTTCTCACCTAAGTCACGTGTGGCCTTCCACAAGAGCACCCATTACCGTGACAACATTATATGACGAGTGATGCTGATGTGTGGAGTAGTTACCATGGCATCCAGTCTGTTATTGCCATCTCTCCTCCCCGCATATTTGATCCCACACAACAGCCTGCACAGTTCTATAAAACACAGACTGAATTTTTGAGTGAATGTGGAGGCATGCATGACACATTTCTAAGACTTGGACCAATGGGAAAGCTCCAAAATATAGCGTGTGACATGCAGAATCAGGTCATCACAGTGTATTTGAGCTAATGTTATCACTGCTCTGGTGGTGTTAACTCATGCCACACAGTCTACATTTAATGCAAATACAGTTTGCTGCTATTTCCAGAAAAGACATCAATAATTTGTGGGCCTTCATACATGGATGAAGGTATACTGAGCTTTTTCTCTAGTTATTTGCACACAGTGAATAGGCTGGAATATTTTCTTCTTTCATTATAATTTCATACATTATCATATAGAAAACTGGTGACCTCAGTAACAAACACATACTGTGAGTTGTAATATGGCCATGTTCACATGCCTACTATCCTTTTAAAGCAGACTAGGGGAGGGATTGTTGGTATTTAATAAAAAAAATGTATTTTTTATCCTGGACCAGTTGGGTATTAAGGGTTTAGATAATGGGAACTATAATGGACCAGTTGGGTGTTAAGGGTTTAAATAATGGGAACTGTAATGGACCAGTTGGGTGTTACAGGTTTAGATAATGGGAACTGTAATGGACCAGTTGGGTGTTAAGGGTTTAGATAATAGGAACTATAATGTTGGTAAGTAAAGGGTGAAAACGCAGCTGTTTCATTTAACCCACTAACATTTCTCCTGCTAGTTTGGGTATCAAACATGTAGCATGATCCCAAGCCTGCTCCTCTAGGCTACCAGTGTGACATTTATGATTTATCAATATATTTCAATCACTAATGGATAATTCTATTAATTAATCAGTAAGAAACCATTTATGGTAATTATTAACAAATAATTTGTAAATGACAAAGACAAAAAATAAGAGACTACTACATTAACTGTAGTTTTATTTTCTAACAGAGATGGCATGGTAAGATAATGTTTTTAGTCACATGACAGTGTTGGTTTGTATGTACATCAGTAAAGGATGGTTTGCCAAGAAATTGTGTACATTCCTGATCACCAGAGGATGAACCCCACCATATTCAGTGAACCCCTAACTCCTTAAAAGCCAGTTTTATTGTCTATTTGAAATGAACGAGGGGCCAAAACACTAGAAACACCTCTTCATGTAAAGCGATCTATTACAACTCTACTACCCACTATGACCTCAATAATAAACATAATAATAATCATATTTCTGAAAGTCTAACTTAAGAACTGAGAAATTACCATCTTTTAAAAGTACAATTCACAGCTGAGCTGATGTATTGGATTGTACTTGTAATAAAGTGGAGGGTGAGTGTGTAGTCACACTTATTATTGAACCCCCTTGTAACATTAGCTGTGTTGAGCTTTTAAAATTGTTCTTGTTTGATTGTCTATTTTGCCAATACACCTATTTGCAACATGGAATAAAAAATTGTGGGTTTTTATTTATATTATGAAATAAAACATTTGTTACCAAGAAGTCATTATTGGTGTATATCAGTCAAAGTTTATGGTCTACTGGAGTAAAATGTTTAATTTTGAAGTTATGAATATTGAGGTTTTAAAGATTTATAGGAATATTTCACGATTCCATGGTTTTGATATAAACTGTAAGATTATTACAAACTGCTATCATCCTAGTACATGTAACAAAAAGCACAATATTTATGGTATTTATGGTTGTTAGCAAACAACAGTTTTTTATTCACATTTACAGAGTATGAAAGACATAAGGAATCATTTCAAGACAATTAAGGGCCTGAGGAGATGTCTGCTGAACTCTCTGGCCAGCAAGCCACATACTGAGGAGAACAGGTCATAAGTGAATCGTCATACAATCACTACATGCAATGTATGCTTCAGTCCTGTATTGTTATTTACAAAGACACAACTAGGAAATTAAACAGCTGACTGATGGTTTGTGAGGGCAGAAATCTCAAGCAGTTGAAAACTAAATTTATCTTTGGAACTGAAAGGATGCAGAAATTTGTCCCGATAATCCGCCAAAGAATTCTTTTCATTGTTCTAGATCAGACATTATCTTCCATTTTCATGTCTTCTGTGTACTTTACTCTCAGTCAGCTGGAGACGACAGATCACGATGAAACAGCACTGCTGATTTTGGATCTGGGGACAAATCACCTCCCCATCTGGTCTGAAGTGTCAGTAAAATGCTTGATAAACACAGGAGTGAAGAAAGTGCCCATGTAATAGACAGTCACAAAAGGAAATAAAAGAGAAGCAGACAAAGCATGTCTGACAGATGGGTGATAAATGTGGATAAGATTAGACTTGTCCTCCCAAGAAATAAGAGTCCAATTTTCCATATCCAGCTTTCTGTCTCTTAGTTAGACAAAATCATTTTCCAGACCTCTGTTGTAGTGTTACTTAATGCTGGCATTTACAAAGACAGTTCATAAGATAAGGACAGTTTTTTTAGATGAATCAAAATGTTTGGGTCATTTGTGTTTTCAGTTACTATACCACCTCTAGAGTGTGTCTTAGAGGCAACTGAGAGCTCTCAACACACGTAATGGTTGAACATGCCATTCCATGTAGAGATAGTCGATTGTTGATAGCTATGGGATTTTTCTTAAAGGAGTACTTCTGGACTTTTAGTAAGTTTTAAAGGCATTTAGTACTTCAGCTTTAATAAAAAATTACTACTACTTGCGATGGTGTACTTTTTCAGGCAATTACATACACTTGGATACTTTTCAGTTCTGATTGCATAATCATGGGCATTAACATGCTTTTTCTCCAGTGTGAAGCTCTCAGTTGGTGCTCCAGTTCATCCCAGAGATGAAGAAGAACACTGTGCAAGTAAAATCTTGTTTTTATTGAACTGGCACGGTGGGCATTGATGTTGAAATAGGAAAATCACTTGCCTAGACAATTGCCGATTATTTAAAATATAATTTAATGTGACTGCATTAAGATTACCCTTTACTGAAACTAAGGGATCCTGCCACAACCATAAGTAAGATATAAAAGTACTCCACATATTCTGCCAAGTTATTGACAACATAAAAAGAAATTTTTGGGCGAGAAGAAATCTATTACCGAGTAAAGTTAGTACGTGCAGAACCAGTTCCCAAACAGAAATGTTCTTTTTTAATGCCTTACAAATTACTGACAACAGTTATAATTGCTTGGCTAAATAAAAAAATAAACAGCACAAGTTTAAAAAGCAGTAGAAGCTAATTTTTACTGTTGGTAGGAGACCATGTAATAATACTACTGGGGCCAAAATGCTAATACTGTTAATCATGTCAAGTAAATATAAAAATAGGTTGTTTTAATAAACACATTTCTCTTTTGTCCTGCCCTTCACCACTACTTATCTCCCCTCCTCTCCTCTTACTGTGCTCTATTCCTCACATGTCCCCCTTTTTGTCCTTTTTATTAACCACCTCTCCTGTCATCCTCCCCTCCCCCAGTTCATCACTCACCTTATTTCTCCTCCCCTCTCCCTCTCACTTTCTCCTCCTCTGCGCTCTGTTGTCCAGACACACTTCTCATTATAGAGTCTGCAGTGTGCTGCCGATGTGACACACACAAGAAAAATCTTTACACAACAAACTTTTCTTGCAGCGTCTTGTTCTTTTTGAACTGTGGATGTGAGCCCTGCTTTTGCTTTTCTTATTTCCTCAGTGGACCAAGATCTTTCCACAGAAAGCTGCAATGCTTCCATTCTACCTCCTGACTTTTGCTGGTGAGTAAGTTTCAACGCTAGTGCCAGTGCTGGTGCATGAGGGCATGTTTTTATTAATGCTGTGATTCATACTTGCCATTGCCTCTTTCTAATGTCGGTCTTCCCTTTTTCTGTCTCCGTTCAAAGGCATCATCCAAGCACACAACCAGCTGTTGCCAGGTTCCTGCAACTTTGAGTCCAACACCTGTGGATACACATCGGAATCAGACTACACGAGCTGGGCTCTACATAGAGATGGTACTGGAAAACTTTTATAGACATCACTCTGCATTTTCCCTCTAGTTTAGGGGCTCATTATGAGTGCAACTGTAATTTATATTTGCAACTATACAGGCTTAGCTCTTAAGTTGCAGTCCTTCTGTTGCTGCTTTTTGCATTTTTACCATCACTTAAAGACACCGGTTAAAAGAAACACATCTGGTCTACATTGATTCCAGCATCTCAGTCTGAACATCTGGAGTCAGTGAAATAACAGATTTCGGCATTCTCACTGGTTTGGTACTGCAGCTGATGTGGATGAGCGCTGTACACACCCATATCTAAGTCATGTCATTGTCCATTCATGTAAACTTATCAAAGCCAGCAGATGACTGTAGAGTACATCACAGAGACATGATTCAGTTGCTGTTACATTCATTTGCTTTGTGTGTACCTAGATCTAATACACAGGAAAACAAGACAAGTTGAGCACTGACTAGGTTTGATGGTAGATCTGGTTGCTTCTTAGCCAAGTTTTAAAGTTATGTATGAAAGAACGGTAAGAGCAACTATGTGGAAGGGTTGTTCCCCTTGGAAGCTCTTACCGTAAAGGCTGCACGGCCAAAGGATGTTTTCTTTCTTGGAACATTAATGTGCACTCCTAACTCAGTTGTCAAATGTCAGTGGAGACATTCAGAATAGTCTGCACCAAATCTTTCTCTGAACTTAACCACATTTCCCAATTTCCAGTAAAATCAGGCTGCCTCGTTTAAGCAACAGAGAGACTCTTAGTGCCAGAACATATCAGAGCTGAACATAAAAAATAAAACAATTAAGGTTCTTGAGGGAGGAACAACCAGTTGGTTGACTGACTGCCTTAGGGTTGGATGAAGTACCCAGATGATTTACTTAACTACAATTAAAAATGCCAGAGTGTAGAATACTCTTTAATAAGTATACGCCTTGCATGCAAAATGTAAATAAAAGTAAATAGTAGCTCCAAAAATACCTTAAATTTCAAAAGTAAAAGTCTATAAATATGATAGAAATGGATTATAACTACTAATGTAGAAGCTTATTTTAAAAGCCTTATTTGCTGTTTTAATTATTACATTTTTTATCCCATCTTATTGCTGTGTAGCTCAGTAAAGCCTTGTAATTGTACTGTAGTTTGTATTAATAATACAATTTCAAAGTAATTGTTACTGAAAACATGTAGATTAAAAGCAAATTATTTGCCTCTGAAATGAAAACTAAAGCACAGATATCCGGCGCCAAGGCTGATTTCCTTCTAGCAAGACAGAAGCCTGCAACTCCAGTAACTGTTGCATGTCCAACCAGGCCCAGTTGGAAAAACTCTCTCCACAATGATCTTTGCTTATTCTTGTCTGGCTTTGTAGCAGCCGGTCTCACTCCCTGTCTTCCTACTGGGATACGTCAACCTGTTTCTATTTTCCGGTTTCCAGCCCTGTGGCTATTCCTGCCAGCTTGGTAAAAAGGTCAGTGTAGATACAAAAAAAACTCTTCAGAATCCGTAAAAGTATCAGATTAAATTAAAGCATCTTTGTTTGATCGTGCGTAAGTGCGCTTTTGCAAACAATTGCAGGTGACGTGTCTTTAAAGACATGTGCTTGTTGGGCTATAGCAGCCCTGGGGCAGCAGGGCATTCCACAGGGACAAATAATAAAAAACAGACCAGCGAGGAAACATTCAAATGCTCCTAGAGTAGATGGGAGAGTTGCTGTCATAGTGGGAACTGAAGTGGATTTAATGTGGCACCATATCAGAGAGATTTTGGGCACATATCCCAATGTGGTATCTGATTTCATGAAAGGTGGTTATGTGTGGCATTATGCAAAAACTGATAAAACAACAGTAGATGCAGGCTTAACATTTTTATACTGAGGGGATGTTAGTAGCAGACTAAATCTGTGCATCTGTATTAATGACCTATATCTTTGCTGTAGGCCGATTTGTCGCAGTGGGTGCAGCCTTGACTGACGACCAGGACTATGAGATACATGTGGATGATGGACCACAGAGACAAATCACAGGGGTTCTGCTGAGTCCAACTTTGGAGCAGAATGAGTGGAGCTGCCTTAGGCTCGTCTACCAGATCACTGGGTCGGGAAGTCTGGAGGTCCTGCAGCGCACAGAGGCAAAGAGCTTTGACAGGCCACTGTGGAGAAGTCAAACACCGTCTGATAGCTGGGTCATCTCAAGCATGGACCTGCAGAACAATACTGAGCCTTCCAGGGTAAAATACTAAAGTTTATGGTTATTTGATTCCATATGATGAAAATGTTGCAGAAAGCAGATACACAGCTTGAGGGTCTGATAAGTAAACGACAGGTAGTTAGAAGTGGATGCAAGACCTACTTAATAGAAAATGTATCACCTGAGGATCTTGAATATAATAATTTGCTTCCACAGCTGACTGCATGTTATATAGTGAAGTCCATAGTGTGTAACTGAAAGTTTTGATGTTGATGAGGACGTTTCATGTAACTACAGCTTCCAATGTAATTTTTTAGATAGTGTCTATAAAAACAAATGTTACTAAAAAAAAGTTACTAAAATTCTTACAAATAAGGCAAACAACAACAACAAAAAACAAAAACGTAATCAAAGTTTGAGTGCTCTGTGTCACAGCAATTACATGTGTAGCTGGTGACTTAATGTATCGACCTAGTCAAAATGCTGCAAAGGTGCAGAAAACTTTCCGTGCTGTTATTGAAAAGGAGACATATATAGGTTAATGTTACACATACAGGCCAAAATTGAGGCCAGTGTGAAGTGTGTGAAGAAACACATTCACCTACACCCACACACATTATCTAAACACAGTGGGAAGAGTACAGCACATGTTTATATTATATGCAAAGGCAGAGCTGGCACCGACAGGGTCAAGGCCTATGTGTTAGTAAAGGCAGGTCTGTGCTATGTGTGGGCCCCTCAGCACATAAATGTTTTTAAGTTCAGACATCAAATGAGGGTTAAACCTCCCACGACTGCTAGTCTCACTGAATACAAACCCACTAATTTATTGCTGTGGCCTTAGCTTCTCACTGTAGTGACACATGTACTTTTCACATTTCAAACAACCAGTTGTTTTGTTTACAGTTGCTTTCATTGTTTTTCCAACTGAATTCAACATGTGGGAAATACATTTTACTTCTTTTCTAAAACTTAGAAGAGAATATTGATATTGTACTATTTTATATACTGTATGTGTGTAAAGTATGGAGCATACAGTTATGGTCACCTTAGGTAGCACAAAGAAGGGGGAAAGACAAAACCAGTTATCCTCACTAAGAGATTTCTGTTGGTGTATGGGGTAAACCAATCAGATTCCATGTGTTAATATGAGAGAAAGTTCAGCTTTCCTCATTTGCATATTTTAACCTAAACCACGCTAATGGCGATGGTTCAAGAAGCAAGTAAGTGTGTCTCCTAAAATGCTGAAAAATAAATTTAAAATAAAAACTTAGGCCTCCCATATGGATCGGTTAAATGTAGTATTCTCAATTCTTGAAATGAATATCAATAGTTTTTTCTGACAAATGTAATAAATAAATAAATCAAATGCAATAGTCATCACTAATTTTGACTAATCCAACTCTGCAGATCTGCTAATATTAGTTCTCCTCAGCTTAGTTTTGATATTTGTGGCACACTTATAAATCAGAGGTTCAGTCAGACCTAAATTTTTGTTTTATTTTTGAGGGTTTGGAGCTTTGAATACGCAAATGGCATACACTAATAATGGCCTACATAAAAAATCAGATTTCTCTCATATTGTAATGAATTTGTGGGTGTCAGAGAGCCACTATTCATGTGTGGGAAACCCCACAACAAGAGAAGTGAGATGTCTGCAACTGAGTGGCAGTAAGTGTGTGTGAAGGGGGTGTTGTGTCTTGGTATAGACTTCAGAACCATTACACCCTTAAATGTTACACACTCATCAGCCTTATTTTCAGCGGTAGCAGACAGCTGAGTGAATAATGTCTAATAAATCAAATCTACTTCACCTGCCCAGCACAAAACAAACAAAATTAGGGATTAACATTAGCTGGATGACATCAACTTAAACTAAAAATATTTCTCATCAGGAGGTGGTGGAGACCAAACCTGAGGTATAAGGAGAAAGGATAGAACTTTCATAAATCACCCCTGTAATGAATTACTCAGTGTCTCCTGAATGTTGAAATAGGGTATTATTTCTCATAACATGAAGATTAACTGTAACACAGGAAGAAAAGAAAGCACACCCTTTATTCATAAAAAGTACCGATTGTTTCTGACCTCATCTTCTAACTAGTGTGCTTCTTACCCCCCTTCTTGTGTGTCGTTCCTTCCTCCCTAAGTCATTTTACAGCAAAGTTGCTCAAAGCTTTGAAAGTGAATTAGATTTGTGTTTCTATGATCTCATTGCATTGTCAGTCCACATCGCTGGATGTGGGGTGTTACTGAACATGTGTTGTTAATTAGGTTGTCATCGAAGGTAAACCTGGTCTGAGTGCTGGGAGCAGTGTGGCCATTTTTGAGATCCACATCAGTCCTGGATACTGCCTGGGTTGGTGACTTCATACATACATCACTCTCATCTTTCTATAATCAAAAAGGCAAAAGGGCCAAAATAATCCTTACACGCATTCCTAGATAAAGACCATTAGTGCTCTGTTCCTTTACCTTGCACGCAGACACACATGAACATATAAGGCAAACTATAAAGTCACGATAGTATGAAATCATTTGCACATGGACTGACGTTGGCAGCCCTGTTGCTTATCTCTCAGTTTTCTGTGTCTAGAGTGCGATTTTGAGGAGTCTCACCTGTGTGGATACAGCAATCAGTGGAACACCAATGTAAACTGGTATGTGGGAGGAGGTGGGGTCCAGTTCCTTCAAAACAACATGCCAAATGACCATACATACAACAACAGGACAGGTGAGTGAGGTTTCCTTTTGGATGATAGAAAAAAAAAAATTCTATTCATACAAAAGTGGTTTTATCCATTCAATAATTCATTTTCAATTAAATAAGTTGGTAAATGGTAAATGGTAAATAAATCTGTAAATTCATAACCCCAACTACAGAGCGCTGGGTAAAGTATAGCAGAGCAGGAACAGTGATGAGCTGGACAGAGCAGTTGATTTGGAGTCAAATGCTAGCACTAGGTTAAATTACATATTGTAGCTTTAAGTTTTTATTTTC
>OMLM01000823.1:18241-38040 GCA_900302695.1 Helostoma temminkii | reverse complement strand
TAAATTACATATTGGTTTTTATTTTCGCTGTTTTTTTGGTTTTGTGTTAGTTATGACAAACTTTATAAAAAACACTATAACACAGACAGACACACAAAAAATCTGATGTTGATGCATGGAGCATCTATCCTGGATGAGGGCAGGGTTAAGGTTTGTCTGACTTACAGAATCAGAAATATCAGACATTTTTGACTGAATTTCTGAGCACTGTGTCTATTTGAAACACCTAAACTGTGTTAAGAACACCAATATCTGGTTTGCCTATATTTATTATCCAGAAACATACCAGATTCTCTAATATGGGAGTCAGAGACTTGACTCTAATAATAGTGGCAGAAGCAACAGTACACCAGGTGCAAAACAAAAAATTACCTGATCATCTGAAATAACTTATGTGTCCTTTAAATCATCAAATCAATGATTACTGGCATAATCATGATATAACCATAAGAGCAAGTTCTGAAACTCTCACATCAGTGTCACTGAAGGGACATCGTACTATACAACCTGATTCATTAAAACGCTCTCTCAGGTCACTTCATGTACGTAAACTCAGTCTACTCCAAGACCTTTAAAGAAGTGGCCAAACTGGTGTCTCCCATGACAACAGTGCCAATATCTGGCTGCCTGAGTTTTCAGTACCAACGGAGCGAGGAGAGAGGGAACATGTTCTCCGTTTTCACCCGGGACAGTCTGGGTCAGTACCAGGAGCTGTGGAGAACGGGCTCAGAAAACCAGACTGACTGGAGCCAGATGCTTGGACAGTGGGTACCTGTGCAGGTGGACCTGAAGGCACCATACTCTGTAGAGGTCAGTGTAAACATGTTAAATGATTTTTATACATAACATTTTAAAGCTCCATATGATGAGATATATTAAAGGCTGACTACTGTTTTATTTAATTGATTTATTTCATTCGTGCAATGGACAAATCCGGATGACTGAATGGATCTTCTGTGCTTGTGCTAATGTTGGTCTATTCTAATCACTAAAGCAACTGATTCATTATTAGAAGATCAGAAGAGGAACATTTATTGTGCCACTATCCCGGAATTCAGACTGTTAAAGGATTGTAAAAGGATGTAAAAGGATTTTTATTAGTGTTTATCTGACCCTTACAGCATTTATTAATGCATTTATCTCAACTGAAGACCCTTCACAATGTCCTAGTTTGATCTATAGTGCACTCTCTAAGTTCACTGGTATAAATGTGTAGAGCTGCACTGGAAGTGACCGCTTGTAACAGATCATAAAAACATGTTGAAATCATCCATGTGCCACAGTTTCTGGTTTCATATCATCAAATGTGCAGCAAACTGCAGTTGAGAGTTTTGACATTGTGTCCAAGGTGCTGATAGTTCTTTAAAAAGTATCAAACTATTTGAGAGAAATACAGTACATGCTGATTTGTTTGTGTCTTTGTGTGTCATGAAAACTTCACTGACATAAGCTACTAAATAAAGTAATTATACAATATTGTATGTGTTTAGATTTGCATCAGCGTTGTTTGTATTCTAAGTGTTTCCATGTGTCTATCTGCATCTTCAGGTAGTCTTTGAAGTGGAATTTAACAGTCCAAGAGGCGGACGAGTTGCACTTGATGACATTTCCTTTTCTCCAGAGTTTTGCAGCAGAGACACTGGTGAGCTGTAGCCACAGTCACCCACTGTTCATTTTGAACAGGCTCACATTTTGGGACATTTTCCAGGACCATAATCTTTAAGCTCCAGTAGATACACACAGAAGCTGAAGGAAGTCATGAGATGTCTCTTCGATATATGGATGAAAATGTCATGGTCATCCTCAGGGTGGTATCAGAGGGTGGGTCATGGCATCAACCAAAAGGTCTCATCCCTTAGATTCTGGTATTTCGTCTGTACAGATTAAGGTGAACATTTTGGCCTGATTGTGGTATTAAAATAGATATCAGCAGGATTTATCCTCAGGGTCCTATAAATATCCATAACTAATACAATGTCGACAGCATTAATGTAATGAGCTAAAGCCAGAGCCACAAAAACTGTCATTCAGTACCAACCTTGATTCCGTATGTTTGTTTCACAGAGCCGATCTTTGACCCCTCCATTGCAAACTGTGACTTTGAGTCAGGTTTCTGCCACTACACCCAGGACCAGGTAACAGGCCTGTCATGGAGGAGGGTGTCCGTGAAGCCCAACATATTCAGGGGCGGAGACCACACCACAGGGGCAGGTGAGTATTTTGTGAATTTAAGATTTATACAATTTAAACTGACTTTGACGATTCTCCATCTCTGCAGAGCTTTTTAGCCACTTTTAGCATATTGGCATAATTTTCTTTCTGATTCGGTCACCGCCATCTGATCACATCAGTTCCCAGCAGCTCTCACACAGCTCTTTTCACCTGAAAACAGAAGATGAATAATAATACAGCTCTGTGTCTGTTGGCTCTGTGCATGTTTGGTAGCAGCTGAAAAACTGCTGAAATCCAGATTTATAGTAGGCGTCTGTGGTGATGGGAACTTTCATAACAAACAGATTCTGAGGAAAAGAGTCTCATAAAAAAATAAAAGCTGTCTTCTCCCTCCAGGATCTTTCCTGTTGGCTCACTCTCAGCTGAGCCTGCGCTCCGGCTACGTTAGTCGCCTGCTCAGTCCAACCCTGCCCGGAAACTCGAAGTACTGCCTGAGATTTTACTTCTCTCTGAGGGGTGAGAAGCACCCAGCTCTCCAGACTGTTTTCCTTGTGTGGTGCTGTTTGAGGCTGTGTGTGAATCCTTTGCTGTGATTTATTTATTTGACTTACCAATCAGAAATAACTCTGGCAACTGCAGGTTTCAGCCAGATGGACCAGGCTCTGTCTGTATATCTGCAGCAGCAGCAAGGCGGTAGCCAGGAGAAAATCTGGACGCAGGGAGAGAAGTCCAGAGGAATCTGGCTCGCAACAGATGTCACCTTTCAAACATCGCAGCCTGCCAAGGTCAGAAGGGAGGAAGTGCAAATATCACTTGAGTCAAAATGTCAATAAACAAGGAAATAAGATAAAGAAAGAAGGAATGAAGTTAATGAGCAAAACAAGAGAGAAAAGAGCTTTTTTCTTCATTTCCTTCTTTTAGAATCCTCCTCATGTGCTCTGTGTGGTGGGAATTAGTTTATCCTTATGCCAAAATGTTCAAAGTCTTCCCCCACAGTGGCCTTTTGTTCCTCACTTCACATACTGAGCCATTTTAAAACACTCTTTATTTTCTTCTTTGGAATTTCACAGTCTCACACAAACACCAGAGCAAGAAGTAAATAACACCCACAGCTAAGTGATTGCGCTTTTGGTTCCAATCAGGACTGATCTGTAAATGATTAATGGTTGTAAAACTGTTGGATTTCCACCATAATATGGATGCCTCTGTTCACTGATTATCTTCATTGTTTAGGTGGTCTTTGTCAGCACCTGCAGGAGTTTCTGGGACTGCGGCTCTGTAGGTCTGGACGACATCAGTGTGAACCTTGGAGACTGTCAGCTGACAGCAGGTAGCACCTTTTTAAAACATATGTTGGTAATCAGCGCAGTGCAGTAGCTGTTTTTAATTATAAAACTACAGAACACTCAGCAAATAAAGAAGACTTGAATCTCATTTACACAGTCCACACTGCTGAAGGATGAAACATCCACATCCAGCTTGTTTGTTCAAAAAGTGGGGTTGCCACAGATGAGCTGGCTTCATATATAGACTCTTATGCTCCTCCCATACAGGAAGAAATCTTTCCTTCCTATCTAGGGAGAATTAGGGGTGGAAGTTTTTTTTTGTTGTTGTTTTTACAGTGTTTGTTTCCTGGGCTGAATCCCAATTCTCTTAATTGATCTTTCCTCAGTCCCAGAAGTTGTTCCTGTGCTCCTTGTTGAAGGATGCAATAATCAGACATCAGAAACAGACATCATGGCAAATGATAGTTCAGAGAAGATGATGTCTCATGTCTCCAAAAACTTGCTTCCTCACTTCCTCTTTCCTCACATCTTTTCCCTGCATCTCTTCCTGTGCCTTTAGTAAGTGGGAAGTGAGCAAGTGAGGGAAACGTGGATGCGATTAAGAGAGTTTGAATCCACCGCAGATGTTTACTTTTGCATAAAAATAAGCACATCACTACACTGGCATGTTAGAACATAGGTAGTGCACAGAGTGGTAGTTAAGGGGTCAGATGAGGCAAAAAGCATATAAATACCACATGCCAACTATTACTGATTCTTCCAAAACACATTAAAAATCTACAAAATCTTCCCGTTGTAGGTGTGTTGTCATCATTGCTCCCAGGACACTGTGATTTTGAAGCAGGCCTGTGTGGTTACGTTCAGGACAAGCAGAGTGATGATGCTGACTGGGAATGGAGGAGAGGACCCACCCCGACCTCATACACCGGACCCAGAGGAGATCACAGCACTGGACTCGGTGAGGGTCTCAACCACTTCAACTCCCTGTCCACAATACTCTGCTTGTCTGCATGTTTTCATGCACACATGACATAATTGAGAAAAATTTTATGTAGCATAAAATATACAAAGTCAGGTGCTATTTACACAACATGAGTGAAAGTCTGTAGTTGAAATGCAGCACAGACAAACCTGCTGGCTTTGATTGACAGGATATTACCTGCACATGGAAGCTTCGCCACTGCTGCCCAGTCAGAGCATCCGGCTTCTGTCCAGCCCGCTGAGGGGCTCTGAGGGGCCTCGGTGTCTGTCCTTCTACTACCATATGTATGGCTCGGGGACAGGCCAGCTCAGCGTTGAACTTGATGTGGATGGAGAGGACATGCTGCTGTGGCAAATGAGTGGCGAACAGAGCATTGCCTGGCTGAGGGCCAGAGTACAGTATCAGTGTGACAGCCAGCATCAGGCAAGAGTACAACACAACTTCTCCTGTACTGTTTATATAAAGTTTTATAGTCTGTGGACTGGGTGACGTTTACAGTAAGATAACCATAGCAACTGGTTTGTTGACTTTTTGAGACAAGATGTTTTCCTGCAGTAAAGTTGCAATCTAATCTCTGATTATTTGAATACACCTATTTTTAAATTGTAGTAGGATCATATTATGTCAAAATTTTTTTCTTCACAAGTCCCTAAAGGTAAAATTAGCACAGACTTTTAAAATATTCTATAAATTAGCTGCGTGAAAGTGAAGATAAATTTGGTAAATATTTGGGAAATTATTGTGTTTGAAGAGTTGGAGTTAGCCCAGCCCAACCCACCGGGACTCAGTGGTACCCAAGGGTTCAGGTCAGGTTTAATGATCAGAAGAGACAGTTTAGACCTGTAGTTGTATGTGTCCTAGTCCACACTGTGCTTTACTGTATACCCTCTAGTGGTCAAACTTAACCCACACTGATATTCTAGTATTTATTGAAGCTAGTAATAGATGTAAAAATTAAGTTGCTATGAATAGAGGCTTAGTGGAGTTCTAGAGACTAGCATGTTAATTAACTGGAAAATAACATAAACTCCTAAAATATCATAGTTATTTATCTTTGTTTCACTGTCCCAGATTGTGTTTAAAGCCACCAGGGGTCCATCAGTAAGGAGTGACATCGCCATTGATGATATTATCGTGGAAGGCGGACCATGCCCAGGTAAACCATCTATTTAACAGATTTGTTAAACACACACACACACACACAAATATGGAATATGTTTAGGTCTTTTACCACTTCCTGATTTGTTTCCTCTGCAGAAAAGGAGATCAGAGCCACTGTTGGAACCTCAAATGAGATTGAATAGAAGAGGAGTAAACTCTGTAGGATGCATGAACCTTGTTTTTTGCACATTATTGACAGCTCGAATTGTTGTTGACTCTTGACTTCCACATATCAATTGAAATATGTAGAAATGTGGGTAAACTGAAACTTTTCAAGTAGGTCTGTTTTCACGGAGCATCGCATCAGTTGGATCATAGTCAGTATTTCTCTCTGAACTGTAGCAACAGAGTGTATTAAACTGTGTTTCGTTACATTTTATATGCATTAGATTAATGCTCATTGCTTAAATAAAACATGAAGGTTAATCATCTTTGTTGACCACTGAATTCAAATGACTTTTCTGTCACCTGTGGCTTTAGTTTAGCAGAAACAAAGGAATAATGTTAGTGTAGTGAATTCTCTGTCAGATTCCAGTTTATGTCCACAAGCATGACAAAAAAATAACTGAGATGTTGGTCCAGACGCAGCTCTGTTAAGGTGATCGAGAGGGTTCTTGCTCACCTCCTTGACCAAGACCTCAGTTACTCAAAGTGGTTGATTCTAGGAAGAGTCCTGGAGGATCTAAACATGTTCCATTTCACAATTATTGACCCGAATGTACTTAATATTAGGATTGGGAATATTTGACATTATATTTTATACCCTAGTTCTATTCTATACGTCACCACATTTTTGTGAGGATCTAGAGACTTCTTTAGACTTTGTGGTTTTACATTTGACAGAATACAAATAAAATAAAATATGCATCACAATAATAATTTTAACATGAACAAAAATGAGTCAAATGCAGGAATTTTAACCAGAAGCACTATATGACTATAAGACATTTCTTTGTTATAACACGTGTAGTGTATAATGTGCTATAGTGAAATGAGAGAAACGCTAATAATGCTAGTTAAATGCTTAAATGTTAAAAGCAGAAAAAATCTATAGCATTTGTTTTGCAGAAAACAAACACAGTGATAAAACCAATATATTCAGATTTATTCAAACCAAATACTGTACATTTCAATGAAAAACTATTAATAAAGTTTCATTTGGTCCCATGGGTGGACGTTACATGATACACGTCCCGTCTTTCAGGTATTTCATGGACTCCATCTGTTGCGTCATTGCTAGAACTTCATGAAATCCAGTGCTGAGTCCAGACATGTGCTGGAAGTACGCCTCCTTCTCCACTTGGACCGACAGATTATTCACACCAGCATCTTTTAAAATGGCCGTCACCTACAAATTACAGGAACGGCAGTCACACACCAATCAAAAGAATCTTTTAACACTAACACTGGAGAGAAGTTGTATGGAGTTAAAACACACTAAATGTTTGTTGGTTAATGGCCATAATTCCAAGTATCACTGCAAACTCCTCATTTCTTAAGGTTGCTGTTATTAAACAAGATTTATCCCAATGCATGGTTCTGCATGTTGTCAGCTGGTATGATCATGTTACGTCCAGAGATACAGACCCTGCAGTAAAACATCAGTGTGAATCTACTGTGTGTACTGACCTGCTGGATGATCCTCTGCTCCACCACATCTGACATGATCTGGAGGTGGATGGTGCCTGCGATCATGTTGGCTGAATGTCTCCAGAAATGAGGGTCTCTGTACGACAAAAGTCCTTCAATCTTCTCGATCTGAAACAAAAATAAAATGAATAAAAGGGAAACTTTTTTTAACAACATATCTGCCAGTGGGGTGACACAATTTAAATTGGTGCTAAAGAATATAGTAACACTGAAGAGCTTTGGTTAATGAGAAAAAATGCAGAGTTAAGACCTTTATAAAAATTTCTAAATTAACATTAAAAACTAAAACTTTGCCTCTTTATCATCACGTGGGACTCCTCACCTTCTCCAACGCACTGTTTAGGTCCTTCTCATGTTCTGGGGGAGTTCGTAGCAGGAGAACCTCGCAGGCGTCCTTCAGCAGAGGGATAACGCTGAGAAAAATTAGTATAGCAATGAAGAGCGAACAAATAGGGTCAGCAATCAACCAGCCAAACTGACGGATGAGGATGGTGGAGATGATCACACCGACGCTGCCCAAAGTGTCAGCCAGGACATGAAGGAAAACACCTGAAGGAAAAAGAAGGCATGACCTTTACACCTGGCTGTGATTACTTTTCAGTTTTTTCTGTGCATTGCCACAAACACACACCTCTCATGTTAGCATTCATGCCTCCACCCCCTGAGCCGTGAGAGTGCCCATGTCCGCTGTGTCCATGACTCCCATGCCCGTGACCATGACCCCCATGCCCGTGACCTCCATGAGAGTGGCCGTGACTTCCGTGGCTGTGCTCGCTGTGGGAGTGGCCATGGTGCGAGTGGCTGTGCTCATGTGATGAGCAGCTTTTTCCGCCGTGGGAGTGAGCGTGACTAAAAGCACAGATTCCCACTAGGTTCACCAGCAGTCCTCCAACAGACACCGGCTGCAGGAGACAAAGAAAGATTTCAGACTGATGTCTAGTGACATGATGAACGATTGTTAATTGATGGGGTGAAAGTAGCTCAGTTGGTAGGGCAGTCATCTTTGAAACCCCAAGATTGGTGGTTCAACTACCAGTTTACCTGATCACTGGCTACGTGTCGAAGTGTCCCTGAAGGGGCAGCCTGTCCACCAAAAATTTTATTATTTGGAGTGTTTGATTTAATATTGACTACCATGGAAGCACTGTGTCCATACATTTGCTAAATGTATGTCAATGATTTATGTTCATTTTTAAAAGGTTTGTCCATTGATCAAGTGTAGTGCATCCACTAAGCTGGGGAACATGTGTGGGAGAGATGTAATAAAGAGAACTGTCAAAAAACAATGTTTTATTCACTATGTTGGATCATCTTTCTGTTAGAACCTCCATGAACAATTCCTTCCTTTTGAAACACAGGCTCCAGACTCAAAATACATTTCAGCTGTGCAGTATTTGACACCAAGTATTTGACATCAAGTATTTTGATCTTCATGTGTGAAATGTGCCTTTTTTAATTTTAAGTGTCCATAAAGTATGTCATGCAAAGCTGTATTATGAAGCAGAATATACATTTCTGGGGAGGACTTTATACTCCAGATTCTCAATATGGTATTATTCAGAACCAAGGGGCACAAATATGAATATTACATGAAATGGCAGATGCAGCATACTCACAGTTAGCATGTCTGTGTTTATATTAGGAGGATCCAACAGACGGGTGACCGACTCCACAAAGACAAAGAAAGCTATCACCATAAGGAACAGGCCATTGATGAATCCAGAAAGTATTTCAACACGGCCATACCTACAGAAAAAACAAGTACATTTTTATACATCCACTTTTTATCTCCAATATGTTAACTCCAGTATTTCCTACCAAAGACTTTGAACTAGTCCTAGAGGGAATTTACCCATAGGAGAAGATCCTGGTTGCTTTCCAACGGGTCATGAGGGCAGCAAAAAGACCAAGGACTAAAGCAGAGCAGTCAAACATCATGTGGAAGCCGTCAGAGATGAGCCCGAGGCTGTTGGTCCACACGCCATAAAACAGCTCCACAAAGGTGAAAGCCTGAAACAAACAAACCAACAATTCTTACAAAAGAGTGTTTTCTAACAAGTGAGGAAAAAAAACAGAAACAAAGCTTGAATTTCATTATCATCGTAAAATTAAATAACACATAAATAAAACATAATTAGTGAAATGTTGCCATATTTAAGATTCTCTGAATCCAATAATTCTTTCTGTGTTTTCTATATACTTACAAGACTTTAGAATTTAGACACTTTAATATGTACATTTTCATAATTTCTGACACAGCACGTACCAGGTTAAGACACAGGAAATAGAAGATTTGCCTGGAGTCATATTCCTCCAGAATCTGTTTCAGAGAATCTTTGATGAACCGTGGGAGGGACTGTGATGTGTGCTGCAGGGCGTCACCCATGAAGTTGTAAAGAGGGGTCCCTTCAGGTGAGTAACCAACTAAAGTGCCCTTCTGACCTTTCTTTGAGGGAGATGAGAGAATACTGGACGCTACAGAGAGAAGGAGGAAACAAGGAGAAACCAGCGTAAGAAATTACCACATCGCAATGAGATACAGGAATCAATCATTTCTGGTAACTGCTGCTAACTTGATATCATATTATCGTTTTATCTTAAAATTCATATGTTCAAATTTTACTTACTACAATAACAGACTTTAACCATTTCCCCTTTTCTAATTTTTGCTTCAATACCTCTGTGCAACTGCACCTAAATCCCAATGTAATTTAATGTGTTTATCCTTCATCCTAACTTTCCTGCATGAATAAAATATTTTAAAGCAATAAAATAAAAGTCTAGTAGTGTCATTGTATATGCACATTTAGCTTCTCCTGCTGACTCCCACTCCCACCTCTGTTACTTACACATCATGAAGAAGATGGCGCTGACTAACACTCCTCCAGAGAGCACATGCTCTGTGCTGACCTGCTGGGGCGGTTTGCTCATGGAGCGCAGCTGATCAGTTAGTGGGTGAGTCCAAAAGTTGGCCAGCAGCAGGGCGCTGAGGAAGAGAGCAAAGGCGCCGTAGCGAGCGCACCTTGGTGCCTCCATCTTTGTGTTACAGATGGCCTCAATGTAAAATTCCAAAATCATGACGGAAAAGATGATCATTCCAAAAGGAAGAATGTGGGACGACCATGATTCTACTTTGCTCTGGTTTTGAGACGGAGTGAAAAGCAGACAGCAAAGATGTCAAATACATCAATTGGATGACACAAAGATACATTTGATTAGAGTTTGGTTAGATTTTGTTTTGTATAAGGTTATGACAGACTAACTCCAGCAAATATGATCTGCCACCAGCAATGTTTGTCATTTTAACTGCAAAAGGGCTGCTCATCAACCAACAGACAATAAAAAGCTGCAACATGAATATTTAGAACACTTAAGCTTAAGTGGCTGATCTTATCTGGATCCAAGAGTTTCAGGGTTTCGAAACAAAGTCAGGGTGAGTCGTAATGAGCAAATACTGTATATCTATGCCAAACTTCATGGCAATCTTTCATTGATGAGAGATCTTCTGAATAACAGTGTTGGACAGACCAGTGAATGATTGTGCACTGCCATCCTAGGGTCTTGTACACAAACAGGGAAACCAGCAGCTCTTTGCACTTACTTCTGTGGTGGCAGACAGCACTATGACCCAGGGCAGCAGCACTATGGCAGAAACCAGGTTGTCAAGAGCATAAAGGCGTTTTGCGCCACCAATTTCCACTGATAATTTTCTGGAGGCAGTGTGAAAGGCCACCTTGAGACACAGAGAGACCACCAGCAGCACCACACCACCCTGACAGGAAGCATAAAAATTAAAGTGCAAAAATGTACTGGAAAACAAACTAATAGTTAAAAAAAAGTATCACATGAGCTTTCCTTACTTTGTGATCTGCAACCCCTAAAAATGCAATTGCAGTGTGGAGGCAATGAGTGAGTGCACTGTCATGATGTCCCTCAGCTGGTTAGAAGACGAGTCAAGGAAACATCTTGCAAACAGACAAATATGACACCAGATCACATACAATAATGAGCGAAAATAGATGTAATTAGTGCCTATCATAAGGAATAAAGGATACGGTGTTCTGCCATCTTCGCCATTAGATCATCATTGTCAAACAGGAGTAAGCAGATCACAGCAATGATGAAAAAAGCAGCCCCTCTGGTCTGTGCAGAGTCATAGATAAATGAGAAAAGCATATAAGTTAATGTTAAATAAGCCCAAAGGGACATTTTTGGAAGTAGAAGTTTCTAATTTCAAAGCAGTCACGTGAATTTAGGGCCACCTACCTTGGATGGTCCCCCTCCTGAGCTTGTGAAAAGGACACCAAGGAGAGCAATGACCACCACATCACTGTGCTCAAAAAGCAACAGTGTCCTGTCAAAAGGAACAAGTCACACAACAATGACTGCACGAACAAAGATACATGATGAACAGTACATACAGTACATCAACACACAGTAAAACCTACTGATCTGCTCACATCCACAGTTACATACAGCTCTTTAGTCACTACACAGAAAAATACACTCCAATACATTTACAGTGGCATTTTACCTCAGAGGCCCACAAAGAGTTAGACCAAAGAAGCCCAGAAGTGATATGACACAGCTGAAAACAGCATGCTTTAGTAACTTTATCCACTGCAAAGAAAACGGATGACTGGTTAATCATTATGCCATTTTTACACATTAACAGTATGCCAAAAAGGATAAAACAAATAATTAAATAAAATAATATTTCTTTTCATTTCTTTCAAATAACACTTGTGCTGGATTGCTTACAAATAGAAAATGAAGAAATCTAACAAACCTGTCTTTTGGAGATGAGTTTTCCAGAGGAAAAGGGCTTTTGAAAGAAAAGTAGAATCACAGCACACCTAACAAGACAAAGGTCACTTTCAGCATGTTATTGTAATCAATTAATTCAAATATATGAAATAAGGATTAAAAATGCATGATGCAATGAAATCTTAGCAAGTCATAAGCTCAGGAGTACTTACCCTAATTTTAAAATGAAGACAAACTGGACAATGTGAACCACTTTCAGGATATCATATGATTCAAAGATCCCAAGAGCCTTGAGGACCCTCGAGATGACCAGTAAAACTATGTATCTGGTTAAGCTGAGGGGATAAGGACAACAAGTACATTAGTACTGGAGGTGGGTGATACAAACACATGCACACGCAAAATAATTGACTTAATAAACATGTTACACATCCCTTTTGTACAGTTTGGCACTTTTTGTTTGGTGTTTTTATAGATTAGCAGCTCAACAGTAGAGTTATAATTCTTAGTGGATTCATATATTAGTCAAAGACCAGAAAATAACAAATTTTGATTACTGAATACTTCTTTGCTATTTTAGAATTAAAATACATTTTCCCCCCCTGTAGCTGTAACATATGGGGCAAAGCTAACGCAGCAGTGACCTGGCCCTATGTGAAGTTATGGCAAAAAAGCTTACAGTATATGGACAAGTGAGCTGAATAACAGGCATACCTGGAATTAGGCACTTCTACCATGCCCAGTTGTCCTCCTGAGAGGACGTTGCTGCTGTATTTCTCTTCCATTTTCAAGCCCCAAATCTGACCAGTGTAAAGTCCAATTACACTGTTTATGTCCTCACTGTTCCCAGCATCACTGTTACCTCAAGAGTGAAATTAAACGCCAGCCCATTTAGCGCTGAAAAGTGTGAATAAACTAACTCTGGCTATTCATTCTTCCATAATAACACGGTTGTAAAACAAACTGAAAACACATATAAACATAGTCATCTAGAAGCCTGCTTAGCCTCTTAGCTAGCTAGCCTTTCGTCATACCAGTTAGATTTTTCCCACTTTCTAACTTGCAACACGTCGTTCGTATAGGCTATACGTCAAATACAAATACATGTCGTCGCGTCGTTAGGCCTACATAATTTACATTTTTTGTTAAAATTGTCACAATAACAGCTTGTCCTTAAAGAAATGAAAACCTAGCTTAAGCCAAGCTGGCCAAAAAGCCACAGCACTTCCGGACACGGTAAACGTTCCACGTCACGTGCGTGTGTTGGTGGACGTTGCTGTTGCGCAGTTGAGTTCTGCGCAGATGATGACTATGGTGGTGAAAAATTAAAAAGTAGCTTTTACATCTCAGTGAGGTAAGTAACAAAGTACATTTACTCCAGTACTGCATTTGAGTACAATTCTGACCTACTTGGTATTGACTAGAGTATACTCATATTATGTTACTTTTACTCCTCTACATTTATTTTAACAGCATTAATCACTAGTTACTTTTAGCAGTTTTCGATTCTATGATTCTACGAAAAATGATTGTAAACTAATAAAATGCTCGTGCATAATTTATGGCTTAACTCTAGGTTAAGGTGGTTAAAATCAGCTCCACCTTTGCCACTTCTGTCACTTCTGTTAGGTAACTATTTTACCTTTGAGAATTTGTCAAACTAATCAGGACCAGACTTTCACATTTATGTTATAAAAAATCATAAAATTATAAAATAAATAGATAAATACATGTTTAAAACATTGAGTATTTTTACTTTTGTACTTCAGGTAAAATTTAGATCCTTGCACTTTTACCTAAGTACTGAGTTTGTGTACTTTATACACCTCTGGGAATAGTGATGAATGTCTCTTACATAATTCAGCTGCTGATCATCTTAGGTAAATTTCATGTGTACTAATCTAAATGGACTGGCTCCAAACCCTGTTTTCATCATTTTATTATTAAACTCAAACAGTAGAGCACCTTGATGAAAGATGTGAAGAACCAAAAGCCACAAAGACATTAAATTACATGACATCTGTATTAAGTATCGACCTCTTTATTGTAAATCATGATCTGATCATAAAATATACATATGTAGAAAAGCAGCCTCACCTCTGTGGTGAACTCAGAGGTGAGTTGAATTTATTGTATTTTCTCAGACTTTTAAATCACAAAGAACCATGTTCATAGGCTTATTGACATGCAACATTTAGAGAAAAATGCTTTAAAGTGAGAAACCACAGCCAAATGCAGACACTAAATAGTATGAATGTGTAATATGAGACATGTTTTGTATGTGGCACTTGAGCAATGTAACACACACCTAGGTGGTAAAAAGTCTATACTAATATATAGTAATAATAACAAACGAATAAACTCAGCAACTCTGAAGTCCAAAGTATGTTTGATCATTTCAGTCAAAGCTTTTGCTGTTATAAGTGTAATAGGCCTGTGAGATAACGTAAAGATAACAGTGTGGCAAACAACCAGCAAGAGACTACAATAAGTTGCTTACTGCATTAGTATTAATCAAACTTTTCTTATTGATTAAATAGTAATAGTGTCAAGAATTCAACTGTGACTCTTAGAATTGAACCATCCCCAGCCTCCGAATGTATACATTTATTTAAATGATAAAGATTTGTTTCCCACATAGCTGAGCACAGGATTGTTTTAAAATCAGTTTTAGTCTTTGAAATTGATTAGCTACAATAAATCCAAAGAAGCAGGACTACAGAGATCTCACAATCTGTTAGAATGCACCATAGGAGAAGCTTTTTAAATATAATCTTTAATGGATGCAAAGAAAAATATTTCCACATCTCATATTTTATCATTTTATCATCTTTCATCCTCATCTTTTATATCTATATCTTTCAGTGTCCCATTTACCATATTAAGCTTGGGACTACAATGTCACAATAGAATTTCAGTTGGTTCCGGTTCCGGTTCCGAGCAGTCCAACCAGGATCTTCTCATAATGTCCACTGGTCTCTTTCTGTGAAACAAGAGCAAAGATGTGATCAGATGAAATGCAATTTCTAGTTTCTGGTTAGGTTGTTTGTAGGTGATGAACATTAAAAGCAGTGACATATTTCATCTTACCATTATGTGATCATGCAAGCTAAGGCCGTACATGCCCTTGTATTCATCAATAATCTTCTTCAGGTCGACCTCTGAGCGGCTCACCAACACCCTGGTCAGCGTTGCTTCATTTGTGCCGAGTCCCTGGCAGGATCAAGCAGAGTAGCAATGTAATGCTGGGTTTTCCAGAAGCTAAAAATACAGTACTTATGGAGACCAGATTTCCAAGTCTGACATTTTAGAGTCAATTGCCAAACAAAGATTCATTAAAAGGGTAATTTGATTAGTGAAATCAGTTTTCACATGAATTTCATGAAGGTAATATACAGTGTTTCCACACATGTATTATATAAAAGGTCAATGTCGAAGCAACAGCGGCATTTTTTTTTCATCTCTGGAGAAGGTCACAAACTTCACAGCTCTCGGTTCAAGTTCTATTAAAACTATTGGTTATGAAATGCAAATTACATATATAGTAAGCATTAAGTAGGGCTGTAAGAAAATATCAATATACTTGAGTATTGTGATATTGCGTTGTGTGATACTGTACTGATTTTGTGAAGTATTTGAAATCCAGACCACTAAGATGGCAGTGTTTGTCACAGATGTGACAAAATATAAAATTACGACTACAATGATATAAAATTCAATTGAGTCCTCACGCTGTCTGCAGTACAAGAGTACACAGAGGACACACTTAAAGAGAAGCAGATACACACCTTCATGGCCACATTGAGCTTTTCAGCAAAGAAGGCCGGTGTGTTCCAGGCGCATTTCACTGTACATTGAAGAAACACATACACACAATCACAAAACTTGGGAAATATCACACCACATTGGTCACATTACCACTGTGCCTGGACAGCAGTCCAACAACACTACAGTAAGTTTTTGTCAGTGACAAATATTCACTAAATTTAAATTCACAAAAAAATTGCAAGATAAAGCAGCTTCATATCATACTAGTAAAGGTGACATCAGTCTTACCAATGTCAATCAGACAATCTTCAATGTCTCCTTTCAGCTCCATTTTTAGGGCCTTGGTTAGTTTGTTGTCACTGATGGTGGTATATTGCTGAATCGCTAACAGGCAAACAAACAAAGGTATTTTTGAGGAAATGAGCTGTTGTAGTTGTACAAGATCACAACATATTCCCTAAACATTTTTAGAATGGGAAAAAACTAAACTGTCTTTGTTTGAAATTATATTTAGACACAAGCATTCATAATTCATAAGCGACTTGGCTTCCAGACTTAAAATGTAAATTACCGTAGAGCTTGTTTTAACAGATTACCTGTGTAGGTTTTGTGCAAGTTACTTTTTCCACTTTCCACTGTATATTCGACACGTAAACTATGCAGTGTACCAAAACAAATGTACTGCCAAGCTTACAATGAGCATATCATGCACTCAGATCATTTGAGAAATGACCGCAGTTTTGCTCTTCATTGCTCCTACGTTGTTAGGTGTGTTTCACCTGTTACCTTGAAGAGTGCAGTTCCACCTGTTCGTCTACATGTGAGCCTTCATTTTAAAATACAGGTATTAGCTGTTTCGCCCTGTGATGAGTCACACCTAACAGATGAAGCATTGACACAGTTCAAGCACTCACTCCTAGCAAGCTGTGGCCAGCTCCGTGAGGTCAGGATATCAATGAAAGCTCCCACATCAGTTCCTTTACGATTTTCACCTGCCTCAAACAGAATCTACAGAAAGGAAACAACAGTCTGTTAACACTGTTCTTTTGAATGGTTTTAATGAAAAGCAGCAGCTGATCTTACCAACTACTCCAGTAGCTTACACCTCTGCACCTCATCTGTAGTTAGTTAGTTTTAGTTAGTAGTTTTCATGTTTTATTGTTGATTACTAAGTTGATTGTCGCGAGTTTACCTCTGCGTCCTTTTGGGCCAGAGCCGTGTCAACCACAGTGCTCTCATCTCTGTTTGCTTGTAACATGGCAAGAAGGGCTTTGGTGAAGTCACCGCTGGTCTCACTCTTGATAACATCCTCCAGGTCCTTTTTGTACTCTGTGGGAGCAAGAAAACAGCACTTTAGGATAGTGTACAGGAACGAGAAAAGGCCCTAGTGGTGTGTGGTTACATTCTAGCATTGTCTAGGAATTCAGTATTGTTACACTGGAAACATAAGAACGTTATGTTAAATATTGAAACCTTTCAGGAACACAGAGCTAAAGCATAAGACTGACACTGAATCAGGTCAAACCTTCTTTGTACACTCTCTTGATCTCTCGAATCTCGTGGTTGGATCTAGTAGCCAAAATCTCCACCAGGATATCCTCACTTGTGCCTGCACCCTGAAATGAATGACAAGGTTTTCAGATTTTGGCTGGAGCAAAAAGTAGCTTCAAAGTATGAAAATGTGTAAAAAAACAAAAAAGATACACAACCATGCTTTGACTATAATTCTTCACTGGTATGGAAAAGCCTCCGTGGCAAAAATATCAATGTAAAAACTCTTCAGTAACTTGATTTAAAAAGTGACGTAAATTTATATTTGGAAATAATCCTCACTGACATTAAGTATATAAGCGGCTAATATTTACACGTGTGGCCTTCTTGAGCTGGTGGGCATCAAACTGAGCTGGTGTCATGAGCAGCCCCAGGCAGATGTCCTCATAATGTGACCTGAGAGCTTTCTTCAGAGCTGCTTCCAGCGTCTGCAGCACACAGGGATCAAACACATGAGGTTATTACATATAATTAAGAGTAAGTTACATCAAAATTGTCTAAGATTAATGCAAATATAAAACGTGTTTTATGTTGACTGGTACGGTGAGCTCACTGCAGTTCAACAATGATGATGTCATCTGGACAGACATCCAGACAGACTTCTTGCTAGTTATGTTGGATTTATATGTTAATGAAATGAATTTAAGTTAATTTAAGTTAATGAAAATTTATATGCTAATATGCTGCAAAACATTAACAGAAGCACATAATATTTTGTCTTTCAAAAGTTACTTTGTCTCATTTTAAGTGGAATTGGGAAAACTAAAATCAGGAATTAGGAATAAGGAAACCTAAAGGAAACAACACTATAACTGTAAATTAACGGCTTTAAGCAATAACCATTTAATTTAAGCAATAGAAGCATTAATTAAATAACATAGTGAAGATTTTTCTGTTATTCATATTATACTGGGATTATCCTTAACTTTAAATGAACTCACCTTGCCATTGGATGAGTCATACACCACTTTGATCTTCTGCCTCTGCTCATTGTTTCTCTTCACCAGGACGCCAGTGATCACGTCCTCATCCACTCCTGTGAGGGACAACGTGCGCTATACCTTTACTTTCTTTCAAACATTTCTGTAACAACATAACCTTGCAAAAATGAGGTATTTATGATAACAAGTAAGCCCTCCACACATACCTTTACTTTCAATGGCGGTCTTAAGAACTGCTGCATCGTTAGTGGCATTAAAGTTTGCATATGGAGTGACCGTCCCATAATATGGAGATTTCTGCTTAGAACCCTGCGAACACAGATGTCTTACAAACACTGGCTGCTGCAAATTATCAGGAGTTCAAAGCTCTAGACAATTTTAATTTTTAAGAGAATTTGTTTTATGCATGTCAGTGTCATCACAAGGCAGAGTGATGACAGGAAGACAGCAAGCAGATCTGCTGTTTCCTTCCACATAACAGTGATTTTTACTGAAACACGTAACCCTGAATTACACCATAAAAATGAAGTGAGTTAACAGCAGGTGTGTGACTGACAGGTGACCTGGTACTCACTGTGGTGCCATTGTCTTTAGGATTCCTATTACGGATGTCATGATTGAAGAATTTCTTGAAGAAGGACATTTTTACTTGCCTAAAAGGTAACACCAGAAACACATTAACAGAAACAAAAACAAGAAACAAGATGGGAAAACCATGTATAAGTGTGATCTAAAAATGCCTCTATCATTTTTAAGATTTAAAACAAAAACTCACCTTTATTGCAGACAGATCTCACACCCAGTTTGTAGATCTGCAGCGAACAGAAACCGTACTAAGCTCAATCTGCAGTGCCTCCACTTCTCTCTCTCTCTAAATTTCAGGTGAGGTTAGTTTTCTAGAGGACCAGCCAATTACGCACCACCTCTCTAAGACAGCATTCCTGCAAGGTGCCAGGGGTTTAGCACATCTAACCAGTTAGGTGAGTTTAGACTTGCAACAGACCTAGACACTCTTGTAAGACAATACCTTATTGTTTTTTGCGCAATTCTAAATTCATGAGTACAACTGCATGTATGTAAATCATTTGTGGCTTCACAGGAAGCTGTGTGAAGTCTGATAAATTGCATCCAGTGGAGTCACTTCATCAGTATCATCTGAGGCTGAAGAAAACAACAATCTGGGAGTGGGGAAAGAAGTTTATCAGATCCCTGTAGCCCACTACTCATCTCTGACTGAGGCCAATTGTGCTTCATTTCTTTATTTGTTTTAGCAAGAAAAAAGCAGTACGTCATGATTTTCTCAAAATGGTGAACCCAAATGCATACCAGGTCAGAGCAGGTTGTGACAAAATAAAGATTTATTAAAATGTGGCAGGGAAAAGTAACACAAATATATGAACATCTAAAGATTAGTACCTGAAGAGACTAAACTACTGAGACTAGAATGAACATGAGCTGAACAAACTACTAGACATCACTGAGGGTAGAAACAAGAGCAGAAATATCATGACATGGTTAAAT
>OMLM01000823.1:0-18221 GCA_900302695.1 Helostoma temminkii | reverse complement strand
AATAAAGGAACTAAGAAACACAGCATTCACAGAACATAGTCAGGGAAACGCAGCACTAACCATAAGAGTCCAAGAAAACCAGAGCAGGTAATAGAGAGAGAACATGTAGACAGAGACAGTCCAACAAATTGTGGTGGGAAAATTGATTAATCAGCTGCAGCTGGGGATAACTTGTGTGAGCGAATGAGTAGTTGTGTGTGTGTGTGTGTGTGTGTGTGTGTGTGTGTGTGTGTGTGTGTGTGTGTGTGTGTGTGTGTGGCAAATACATAGCTGAGGAGGCATGGCCCCATTAAGAACAGAAAAAGATAAAGAACCTAACTAGAAGCTGAAATAAAATAAAAAGTCATGGGTCATGACACAGTGTGATAAAAAAGATCACCCAACTTCCATTGCCAGGCACTTTACATAGTAAAGAATTGTTTAAAAAACCCAACAAATCTCTCTTGAGCAGCACTAGGTGACAGTTGAGAGGTCCCTTAATGGAAGAAATCTTCAGCAGAACCAGTCTCAGTGTGGGTGGCCATCTGCCTCGACTGGTTGGAATGAGTAGAAAGAGAGAATTGAAGACCAACAGACAAAAAACACTGGGCAGGTTGGTAGAACTCCATGCATTAAGGAAGGTCCTCCAGCAGTCTACAAAGATACTGTAAGTCTATAGCAGTGTGACTAATGGTTCAGGTTCACCTAAGCCAGCTCTAACTGGGAGTTGGTTCCACGGGAGATGAGCTAGACAACTAAATGCTCTGCCTACATTTTGAGTACAGGTCTACTTATGAATGTAGGCAGAGCATAAGTAGACCTGTACTCAGTTCAAGAACTGTTTTCCAGCAGCTCTCTTGCTGTCCCATTACAGTTCCCATCCATCCATTATTTTATCAGTAGTAGTAATTTTAAACACCCTTTACCCTCAGAAACCTTAATTATTCTCCACTTGTCAATATAGTTACCATTAACCTCAATCTCTGTATCCTTTTTTCGAACACTCCTGAAAATCATCCTTGTATACTGTATGTTTTTGAACGGATGATTTTTACTGCTTCGATCGTGTCTTCTTGACCTCCATATCATTTTCCAGGAATGTTGGCCTTGTTTTTGCAGAGAACCAAATGGACACAGGTCAGGTGAGTAGGACGAGGCATCTAAAGGTTCATCCCAGAAGCACCAATGCAGAGGATGGTCTTGCAGGAGCCTTGTCTCACTTGGGCTCTTTGAGATTTTAGAAAACTATCGTGCAATGTTGACAGCATAGGCCTTCCTGGGATCATCTTTTTCAGATCCATGTCTTCTATTTGTATCCATTAATGGAGTTGTGGAACGCCACTGGTTTAACTTTATTGCAAGGTCAGAATCAAAATACAAAGTTAATGTTAATGTAAGAAAACCACAGACACAGATGTGCTGAAAATCAGTAACTGTGAATCACACACTATATTGGAACATGAACAAACTGAAGAGATCGATACAATAGTGAATTCAGTATCCTCAGAATAATCATATTATATTAGCATTAAAATATGCTCAACTGACATTTTTAATGTACTGACATTAAATTAAAGACATTTAAGACAAGCCCATTAAATAGTTAAAGTAGTATTTTCAGTCAATCATGTGAATGTACCAGCCAAGATTTTTAAGGTTTGTACCCCCCAGCTTTTTAAAAGACTGGTATTTGAGCTCCATCTGGGTCATCTACAACAACAATCTACAAAAACCATCAGCTCTATATTAGTAATTAATGAAGACTACATGGCTCTGAAAAGTCAAAGATGCCTTGTAAAACATTCTGGTTCTACATGAAGTGTATTTAGCTTTGTGGCTTTTTTAGATGACCACAGATGTCAGCTCATCTCTACAGGAGGAGCTCAAGGTTGGCTCAAGTTATTGTCAGTGCTAGAACTCTGAGCCTTCTGTGTGTGCACATGGGTAAAGAGACTGTATGTCACCACAGAGTATTATTATTATGCTTACATCTTTAAGATAAATTAAAATACCTCTTCATGTTTGCATCCATAGTTTACATATACCGATTAGTCCCAACATGAAATGCTACTGGTTGTTTTAATGTGGTGGGTCAGTGCAGTCTGCAGTTACAGCAACGAGCTGCAGTGTAATGCTTTGACTGCAGGGGATCATAGCAGGTTAAAACTACCAGGGGGTATGAATGAGAACAACAAAAGACATAACACAAGCTTTAAAATAAAAGGTGCAGTGTCTACCTCTATGGAAACTGGGAAGGACATTTCCTTGCCAGCTACAAAATCAATGATAATCATTTCGAAGGTGCTCAAGATTCTTTACAGCACTGTTTGCAAAACTAAACTGCTTATAGTTTACAGAACAATTTCTAAAAATTTCCTCTGGCAAGCTTCAAGCTGTTGTAGAAGCATCTCATTCGACCTAGAGTACGAGTACTGGGCTACACTTCGCACAGACATCAGTAAGTAAAAAAGACCTAATGAATGTCCTTGTGAAATACCAACACTCTGCCGAAGGCATTTGTGCCTGTTTATGTGTCCAGTTGTGAAATGAATAGATATTGAATGAGTGATGGAAACATCCACAAACTGTTATCTCGGAGGCGGAGCTCTACCACGACCTCGGCCCTGTCCTGCTCCTGGACCCGGCATAGGTCCAGGTCCTCTTGGCCCTGGTGGCCGGTTCGCTGGTCCACGAGTGTTGGGGTTGGGTGATGCCAGAGCTACATCTTTCTGTAGGTTAACGCCTTTACCAGCGGAACCTGGTTTCGTCTTAGTTGGCTTTGCCTCCTGTTCTGTTTTTTTTTCTGTTAAGACAGAGGCAATAAAAAATTTCAACTATGTTAGTTTCACAACTTTGTTGCCTGAAGGTCAAAGTTGGAATAGGATCCACTAATAATTTATTAATGTACATGTACAGTGAAACTTGTATTTTTACATTATGGTATGGATGAAAACAAGTTTGAATTAGTAAGAGATTCATGAATACAATACATTCTAATATTCCTTTAAACACTCCCTAATAGCAAATTTAACATAATTGAACATCAGTAATGTTATTAAGGACAATCAGCTGACTGACTGACCAGGCTCTGGTGGAGGAGCAGGGGGAATAAGAGATCTATTCGGCAGCAGGTCCTCAAGGTCTTTCATGACCTGGTTGGTAGTGTCTGCGTTGTTCCTCCGGTTCTTCTCTTCATCCCGAGCCTGAACAGAGCAAAGCATAGAGACAGCACAAAGTAAAAGGACAGCAAAAAATATTAATTATTTCAGAAGTTGGTTATTTTTTTAGGTAGCAAGACAAAATTTTACATTTTTAATTTAACAATTTAACACAAAACACTGAGTGATAAAATGCAGTGAAGAGTGTTCAGAACTCTACATTGGGGAATCTATACAGCCACTAAGCAGCAGGATGGTTTAGTATAGGAGGGACAACACCTCAGGTCCAGAATCAGCTGTGTACCTTCATTTTAAGGACAAAGGAGGACAATGATGTACACATTTTGGATAGAGGATAGGTGGTTCGAGACATAAGTGAGAAAATCGGTATGTACACATGGAAAACCCCTTACTTAACATGGTGGAGTCTCCACCCCATTTATTCTGCTGCACTGTCATCTATCACCCGATCAAGATCAGGACCAATTCACACATTCACCAGGAAGGCCAAAGTTAATGGACTATTTTAATGGGGTTAGGAGGGATGGAAAGCGGTACGAATACTATTCACACACTCGCTTCCTTTGTTCACCTAATGAGGTTATTCAGCCAGATGTGAAGTGAAACCAACCTGGATGATACACTTGATCGCCTTTCCCTAAGACTGATGAAGCTACTTGGATAAGCAGTGAAATGTTTTGCTCTAACAAGAAAGAAGTCCAACTGCCATGACTCAGCTTCCACCCTACCTAGATGGCTAAGGATGCTCACTGTCAACAAATACGTAACATGTTCTAAAGTTCTCAAGAAGGTGCTTAAAGAATAAGGAAAATATATATTTATGTTTTTGTTTTGTCCAAAGCCAATAATTAGTTTCTGATTATAATAATACTTCTGACTTCCCCAAGAGTATTGGTATTATTTACAGTATTTACAGCTACAGGGTTGTGTATATGGGAATGACACTGTGTGTGTTTATGCTGATGAGTTGTTTTTTTTCAAGACCTGGTGACGATAAGAAAATGATAGAACTCATCAGATGTGTGTTTTAAAGGTGTTTTCAATAGCTTACATTGTTTTTGGCTGCATTCTCCACTTACCATCTGCATCTTCTTCTTAAGCTCCATGTTGGAATTTTTGTAGGCTTCAGAGACTGAGTTCAGGTAGTAGATGGCCAAACTGTAACAGAGAGATAATGTGTTGTTTTTTATAGGTTGCAAATTCAACATGGGGGAGTGTTACAGGTTTATTGGATATGTACAACAAACGTTTGTGTAATCACACACTGAGTGTATTTTTGTGTGTGAATATGCAGCTGTTTAATATATAACTTAATTAACATGACAAAAAACATGACTAATGTTATCCAGTGAAATTGTTTTACACTCACACCATGAGCAGTACAGCTGGTATTATGAGGCCTGGGTTGGCGGCGTAAGTGAAGATTGTCCCCATGAAGGCCGGCAGGTCCAGGTCAATCGTTTCCATGATCACATCATACATCTTCCCCTTTCCACTGCAAACATCAACATGGTCAACTTGTGTATAGACGTTATCCATCTGCTTATTTACTCTTTTTTCAATTTTTCTCATACCTGAAAGGTCCACAATCAAATGAAGGAGGCAGGGTCATGATAGTGTATACAACAGGTAACAGACTGAGGAAGAGAATGAGGAGCAGTAGTCCCATGTAGAAGTTGTTGGACTTGGAGGCTTTGAAAACTCTCTCGTGGGGGACGTTGGTGGCCATCACAGCCCAACACTGATAGTACATGGAGCTGAGAAGGCGGAGCACGTTGATGCCAACCAGCCCAGGAGCATAAAACGCCCCCATCCTAATGGCATGACATCATGTAACAGGATCAGATGCAGTGTAACAAATCATTACTTTTACCAAAAGCTTTTCTTGTAAAATTTTGTTTCACCCCTAAAAAATTTGAATTTTGGCAAAATAATAACACAGAAGTAATAAAGTAATATATTATTAAATGCACAATTTCACAGCATCTACACAGGGAAGCACCATCTGCCTTCACTGTTTCATTTCAAATTCATTGTGGGGGCAGACAGCAAAAAACTGTCACTGTTCAAATACTTACAACATATGACTGATGACAGTCATTTCTATTCAAAGTGCTCATGTTCATGCAGTGCATGCATGTTCTTCTTCATGCAGAATAGCTCTACTGTAACCCGAAGCCCAAACACTGGTACTGCCATTGATATTAACTATTCAGTCAGCGACACCAGATACCAGATACATGTGACAACACACATCCATGCATGTAAACTCTATCACTCTCTTTAGAACACAAAACCGCATGCACTAGACTACTGATGGTGACTAAGTGTGTGTGTAAATATAAAGCTTGTACCAGATCATCCCTTGATTGAAGACCAAGCCAAGAACGTTACCACTGATGTCGAACTCTGCATATGATGGCTAAAAGGCAACAGGGACTATGGTTATTTACTATTTACTGAAATAATGAATATTAAATTGAACCTTTCTAGTTAATATTCAATATGATATATAATTCCCCAGGTCAGGATAGATAATTGTCATAGTACATTACCATACCACAATACATTTTACAAGAAATGATTAAACAAGGCAAAGACAGCAGCTTTGCTAGCAGTTCCATAGGTAAGAAAACAGCGCTTTGGGCTAAATGCTAATACTAGCATGGTCACAGCGACAATGCTAACAAGCTGATGTTAAGCAGGCTGAATATTCACCATGTTACCATCTTTATTTAGCATGTCAGCATGATAACATTTGCTATGTACCACTAAAAAGCACAGCTGCGCACAATACATTAATACATGGTTATGCTGACTGGTGGCAGTGGCTCAGTTCATAGGGCAGCCATCCACAAACCCCAGGATTAGTTGTTTGATTCCTGGGACCTCCTGGTCACATACAAAGTGTCCTTGAACGTGGCACTGAAACCCTGAAACCACTGAAAAAAACAGCAGGTAACACTGCAACTTTATAAGTTGAACTTGACCCTGTTATGTTTATCCAAGTTAATAGTTAGATCAACCTAAAATATTTAAGTTAAATTAAATATAATGTTGAGCTAACTGAGTTAAGTTCAACTTACTAAACTGTATATGTGTTCTTTTTTTGCTGTTTTTGTGTTTTTGTTTTGTTTTTTTTCAGGATATGTATAGCCGCCCAACAACAGTTTCCCCATGGGGATCAATAAAGTAGTAAAAAATTTAAATAAAACAACTTCTACACTAGTTTTTAATTAAACTTGTTATTAACCATTGTTATAGAGGCTAACACATAGTCTGACATGATCACAACAACTAGAAATTTCTCACACATGAAAAACACAGGCGTAAATAATAAAATAAATGTTGGGTCGGGTCCATTTAGCAGCTCAGTGTCAGGGTTCACTGTTCATGCTGACTCATTGTTACACTGTCACAGCTTACTGTGACACTGTGACACTGTGAGCCAATAACTGCTCTAAAAACACGATTCATCCATGTATATACTGTGGAAATGGCATAGGGACTGTGAAGAGGATTATGGTGTATTATGTATATTATATTAGATTGGATAGAACTTTATTGTTCCCCCAAAAGGGGAAATTCACAATGTTTTGATATCTATTTAAAAATAACCAACTTCTAATTCTTTGATAGCTGTGTGGAGAACTATTAAGTTATGTTAGATGAACCCTATGTAAATTCACTTTGAACAAACTTTCAATCACAACCATAAGACTTACAAATCCAGCCTCCAGATCCCAGCACCAGCAGTAGTTAAGAAAACGGACAATTACAGCTCTGGCAAAATCTCCAATCAGGATGGTCAGATAGGACACCTGGATGTCTGAAACTGTCAGCTTGACAAACTCCTAGGAGAATAGACAGTATAAACATTTTAATTAAAGTTAAAAGTTAAAAAATTAAATATGTGTTGTGTACAACATATAGAGTTGTGGCCTGTGCATCATTTTCCAGTAATTGGCAGATCATTCAGAAAGAATAACAGTATTAATTACTATGCCGACAGCAGTCTCCCAGCAGGGTCCTCTGATGACATCAGCAGGCTCCATAGGGGGCGGGGTGGCATCTGAGTCATTGACCATGCGTGAGTAGTTGGCATAGTACTCCTTCATAGCCCAGATGGAGGCGTTTTTAATGGACTGCTCTTCTTCCAGCTAATAACAAGAAATCCAGCCAGTCAGCAGGGTTCATTTCAGTGTTTTGTGATGCACACTGATGCAAGTAAGAAGCAGGGGACTATTTGGAATAATCAAACAAGAAAGTCTAAGTCCATAACAGAAGAAGTGATCTTAGAAACATTTAACCACTGCTCCTGTACCTTGGTGTTGACCTCATCAAACAGGGCGAACAGAAAAGTGTAGAGATTTCCCAGAAAAAGGGCGAAGATGCGTCCCAGCTGCCACTTGAGAGCAATTCGAGGATGGTAGTCCTCCAGCTCAGCGATGGTCTCAAACAGAGGAGGACACACCAGACCCAGCAAAGACATGATGATCTCCAACTGGACCAAAAATTGATCACAATTGAGCATCTTTAACAACTAGTAAAAGGTCACTTCCTTCATTTTTATAAATGACTTTATAAGCTCTGTCCAATAAGCCTGGCAGTAATAGCAGCAGTAGAAGCATCACACTGTTTCAGGGCCATTCAACCATGATTACCTCGTTCTTCTCATACCAGCTAAGGTCATCCCTGTTGGCGAACTCCTGAGACCTCTTCACTACAAAGTAGATGAGGTATCCACTGCCACCGAGGCTGCAGGTGATCAGGAAGTTAGCTAGGACTCTGAGGAACCTCCTCAGGTGAATGTTCTCATCCTTCTGGTTCTCCTGCTCATCCACAATGGACTCCTTTTCTTAGCAAAGAATGCACAGCATTGACAGTAAGTAGAGAAACTAATCTGTCAGTGGAAATACAGGTGTCCATTCATTTAAATATAACTTTGTATATTTCAGTGTAAAACATAGAAAGTAGTAATATTATATTTAAAAATAGTTATTCATCTGATGGTCTGTATGGTCGCCATGGTTACCTTGAAACTGGTGGTGATGGATGCGTACTTATTGTCAGCGGTTTCTGCATTACCAATGAGATAATCCCAGCTGGTGAACATCTTCCAGGCGAAAGTGAATTCTCCATCCTCTCCATCTCCACCACCGACATCAGCGTTCTTAGCCATTCTGAACAACAACAACAACAAAGCCTTTTTTATGAGCACACAAACAGACAAACCTGTGCATCATCCAAAGGAATCTGAAATTTGCACCACTAAATGACAAATTTTAATATTTTAATATATAATTATTAATTATAATTACACATATAATAATTTTATGCTTAAATCACGCCTTCTGTTATTCCTGTTACACTTAATGTCTTGGTTTGTTTTGTCACATTAAACAAATGAAATCAAAGTAAAATAACTCTATGCTCAACTCCAGTTATTCAAGTGATCAAAACTGGAGCTTGATGATTTTCATCACACTGCTGCAGACTCACGTGCGGATCACGACCATCAGACTGTAACCGAAGGTGCCAATCCCGACCATGAGGTAGGACAGAGGCAGCCTGAACTTCAGCAGGCCAATGGTCCTCTGGTCGTTGTAATATCCATAGAACAGGACTGAATATTTGCAGTAGCCCTAAGAAGAGAATATATGCAATATTAACTATTTTTAATTTTCTCAGTCATCCAGGTCAAGTTCTTCCACCCAGAAGCCTTCATCAGTTCTCATACTGGCTGTGGTTGTGGTGTGATTTGTCTTGTCTTGTGATATGTCACTCCTGCAATGCATTTCTTGCAGTTTTATTACACAATCAAGATCAAACAGCTGGATACTACCACATATTTTTAGATGAACAAACATCGACACTGAAATGATTTAACTGTAATGTTCTTTACATTTTTTTTAGAAGTTCACAGTTACTGTATGTTTGCTTAATCAGTATATGTGTACTGGTTTTCTTTATTTTTTCAGGGCTAACACATAGTCTGCACGAGGTTTATAAAAACTTATCTTCTATTTTCATCTTCATTCTGGATCAGACTCACATTGAAATCCATGAGGACGGAGTAGTCCATAGCAGTGTCCTGCTCTGATCTGGGTACAGTCTTCCTGGGGATAGAGCCATAGGGAAGTCCCATCAGAACCTGGGAAAAATACATGAACAAGTTAAGTATTTTCCTGCCATTATTTGCTGTTTACATTTACTTACACTCTATTCTTAAATGCTTTTTTGAAGGGGTGATACAGGTGAATTTCATTGCGATACTTCACCTCAGGAATGACCACCAGTCCGAAAGTAAAACCAAAAAGAACCAGGTTCATGCCATACATCCAGCGCAGGAAGATAAAGTAAGATGCCACAGATGACCCAAAGTGACCTGCAGACATTGAGAAGATTTTTACGATACACATTGTTGTTGTCATGCAGAACACATTTGTGCTGGAAACAAAACTTACTTTCCACCTCTTTGATCCTGCTCTCCCAGGGGATACAGGCTGTTCTGAAGTTCTCGAAATCCCTTTGAAACTTGATCCATTTCTGAGAAAAGTAGAAACATAATGACAAAAACATGAAAAGAACCCGACAAAAGCATAACAAATAGAACGCAAAAAAAATCATGCCTAACCTTTGTCATCATCACTTTGTAGGCATACCACTTCCTGCCTTTTCCTTTTCCCAGGGCTCCTTCAAACTTATCTACAAATTCTTGAGCCTCTTTGAGAAGAGTGAGCCTCCGTTTCATCCTCCATGGCTTGTTCCTGATGTTGGCAATCAATTTCTTCTTCTCCTCTACCTCCTCCATCAACCGAGCCATCTCGCCCTCTGACATGGATTCCTCCTCCTCGTCGGAATCGGAGTTTGAGTCAGAAGAACTGGAAGAGAGAAGGAAGAGAAGTTTGTCAATACAAAAGCAAGTTCAGAAGAAAAAATGGAACGGAGAAAGCATGACTTGCTACCAATGATAGTGCTAACATGCTGATGTTTGGCAGGGATAACATATACAGTCTTTACTAGCTTACCAAAGTCATTGTATCTATGTATCAAATTTCAAGCCAATCCATCCAATAGTTGTTGAGATATCGTACTCAGAAGTGCAAACGATGGCGAATGCACTAAGGCAAAAATCTGAGGACAAGCCAAGTTATTAGGTTTCGTTCTTTGGGCACCATCAATATCTGTAACAAATTTCTGGCAGTAATCAGGCCTGGTTGAGGCAAGTGAAATTTAACTCAGCTTTACAAAAAATGTGGTTAATTACAGTTCATCCATAATTTAGCCAAGGAAGTGGGCAATACCTTTTTTAAATATGGTCAGGCAGCTTTGGACAGCTTTTTTTCCTTAATAAATGAAATCACAATTTAAAAACTGCATTTTGGTTATCTTAGTTATCTGGTTAACTCAGGTTGTCTTTATGTAATATTAAAATTTGTTTGATGATCTGAATATTTATACAAAAAATAAAAAATCAGGAAGGCGGCAAAGACTTTTTCACATCACTGTATAAATTAAAATAACTGAATTATATGGGGACGTGAACCTTACTGGCAGTTTTTCATTCTTCTGGCTTACCTATCATCCTTCTTTTTCTTCTTCTTCTTGTCCTTATCATCATCCTTGCCTTTCCCCTTGTCCTTTCCTTTGGCATCACCCTTCTTACCCTTAGAGTCCTCTTCCTCTTTCCCTCCTTTCTTTCCTCCTCCCTTCTTTCCTTTCTCTCCTTTCCCTGCGTCACTGTCCTCCTCATCACTGTCCTGGGCTTTGCCTCCTTTTTTCTTACTTGCTGTTCCTCCCCGTTTCTTCTTGGGAGCTTCATCCTCACTCTCATCCTCATCATCATCACTACCACCGCGTTTTTTGGCGGGCTTCTTGTTTGCTCTCCTGCGTCCCCTAGGAGGTTCGTCCTCCTCTTCATCATCTTCATCCTCACTGGCTGGTTTTTTCCCCCGGCCTCTTCCCCTTGCACCTCCTCTTCCAGCTGCCTGCCGTCTGTTTGGCCTCCTTTGGGCGACACCATCTACATTATTATCAAATCAAAAAACCTTAAGTGTTAGTATTTAATTAGACTACACTATTATATATATAAAATTAGGTCCATATTATTCAATTACCTTACCATCACTGTCACTCACATCCCCGTCTATCTCTATGCCCACTGAGGAAGAACAACACAACTCAGCTCAGTAAATACCTGAACACATCATGAGCTCGTGCAAGTGCAACATCAACTGTTCTACTAATAGCAATTATAAAAATGAACTAATTTTTTCCAAAATAATCAAATTAAAAATAAAATTGCATTTTCTAAAACAAGTTGGCAATGTCACTTACTCAGTTAGTTCCGTAAAGTTGTGTGACTAAAAAAAATCTTTTTGTAGACACTGTACATATTACAGTATTCCATTTGTCGTTTTTGCCCTCAGAAATTGTCACTGGATCAAACATTACTATAAGCTCTGTAAATTATATAATCACACAAATTAGAAAAGAACCACACAGTCATTTAATCTTGAACTCACCATCATCCATTGCAGCCACATCACTTTTTCTTGGCATGATGAACAATAAAAAGTGTATGTTCTCTGCGTCCTCTGCGTCCTTTTACCAGTCTCAGGTATCTGAAAGCACTGTCACTATGACGACTGCTGCATGTGACCTGCTGTCAACAGGTGATGTTGGATAAATGCAGTAGATTGTGGAAACCAAGCAGAGACCCTTACTAACACGGATATTTAGATTTTGTTACCACTATATTAAATGACAATAAAGTGCTTTGGGTCGCATCAGAGCCACAATATTCACAATGGCACTTTTCACTGCTTTTACCTGTCCTGTATTATGCTCCCTAAGTGGCCAATGTCTGTAGTGTCTGTAGTACCTAGACACGCTCTCACTTGTCTTGTTATCCGAGACAACACACACGCACATACACACACACATACACACACACGCATGCATGAAGAGCAGACACCCTAAAGATTTAATGAAGGTATAGGTTTCTGTGTGGAAGCCTCATTAATCAACCACTAAATACCTTGAGATGACCTTGAAGCTGTAGTATTGTTTTTCTGTTCGTGTATTAAGTTGTTTTGGGGTTTTCTATAGAAATAAAGCAGGGAAGGGTCAGCCAAGCTGACAGCGAAAAGCCTCATTTTATAGTACAGCTCATTTTTAACATTCAATCTGGTTCTATTACACGGCTGCCAGTTCCCACAGGTGAGACAAGCATCACACAAGTGAAAAAAGATGTTCATTATTAAGTGGGCATCAGGTACAGTCATCACCTTTTGTTTATAACAAACAACATTAAATACACCTAGTAGTTTTAATGTTGTCCAACCCATTCTGACTCTGTACTCTGTACTGTGCGTTCTGATACCTGTCAGTCATAGCTAGCATTAACAGGGAAGTAAACCCTAAAGATTTTTCAAGAAAAAAAAAAACTTCAAGACTGACTTACATCATTACATTATTACACCACTATATTTAAGATGCAGTGGATTTCCTTCTCTAACATGATGCTTGAAATACACAAAGCATATGTGGTCTATTGCAACTATTGCACATGTAATGACAACCATAATACCAGTAATAAGGGAAGCTAATATTGCATTTAAAGTGGTATGTTTATTTAAAAATGGCCGGAAGCAACTAATTTATCTAGATCTGAGAAGTAAAGCCAGGCAAGCTCAGACTTGTTTTAAGGTGTTTATTGAAAAACGATGATATTGGCAGATGAGGGGAAGCAAGAAGCAGGAACACAGCAGGTGAGAGGAGGTTGATTGTGAGCACAGGTGAACTGGAACATTCACACTAGAAAGAAATATTAGTTGGGGGGGGGGCATTTCATATTGCTGATTAGTTTACTCACTCTTAAAGGTAATGGGAACAAGTGAATATGGAGTGAGTATTGAAATCTGGGAGAAGCAAGTCAGGGAGGTTGTAATCACTTTTGGGTTGCAGGGTGACAATATGGCTGTCTCCAGGGTAGACTTTCTGCAGAGATTACTCAGAGAACACCTTACGTTATAACAATCGCCATCACAGTTCACACAAGGAAGAAGACCTGCCACAAATATCTCTAAGGAGAACTGCAGCAAAAGTAATGCAAACCAACACAGGGAGAAGAGTTAAGGCAGATCCACTAACAGTTTTCAAGGTACACAATCAGAGGTCAGGCCCGAGTAGTCAGGCAGAAAACAAAGGTTTCAGAGTCTTTCATAATTCATAGGCAACAAGCAGGTCAAAGAGCAGAAAAACAGGTCGCATATACAGGGATCAGGTCTGGTGGGGGGTCGCAATCTGTAGACAATCCTGCAAAAGAATGAGACTGGCAGACCTGCTTTTATAGGGACAGGTGAAACTGGTTAGACTGATTAGGCTGACTGAGTGAATGAAGCAGACCGAAGAGATCGCGAATATGAAATGACTAAATAAAGCATGAGCCAAGCAGATAGACAGACAGGCAAGCTGAAAACACAAACAGTAGCGTTCTACCATCCCCTGACATGTCTGACATCTTCCATCCTGTCAATGTGTCTGTGTCTGGCTGTCAAGGAACAAAGGAAACACCCCAGTCCTGGCTACATCTGAAAAGGATGAGAAATCCTGATTGTGGAAAGCAGAATAGTGGACAATAAAAAACATTTAAAACACACTCATACATTTGTCAACTAAGCACACCCACCTGCAAAATGTCTTTAAGTCAGGCAAACATGATAAATGTTCATTGGTGTGTTTGCTGTACTTGATCACAATAGTAATAAATATATGTCCAGTTTTGTGGCTGTTACATTTGGTTCAATATAATTAGTGTTAGTTTTGCTGGTCTTTTGCATCTCTCTGATAGAATAAACAGAGTTTTACCATTCACCCTTATTTTCTTTGAATAGCTCGTGTTAAACATCCCTTTTCACTTTTACAGGAGGCTACTGTGATAGACTGAACATGACATGAGATGACATGATCGCAGTGCATCACTTGTAAGCAGTCTGTGTCAGGCTGCTCTGAAATTGTCTTTTTATTTCAGATCTTATGGTGTTTTGGTCTGGATTTGGATCAAATTTATTTATTTATTTATTTATTTGGCCATTTGGGAGCATTTAAAATACACGTTAACTTAGGGTTCTATCTTTTCCAGAAATCTCATAAATGTTCATGTTTACTCACTTTTAGTTTTTAGAGCTTTTTCACTGAAAACTGCTGCTTACAGTGGTTAAACCAACAAAGGTGAGAGCTGTGAGTGTGAATCAGGTCTGTAATGTTGTGGGCTGTGCATCAAAACAGTTAAAAGAAGCAGATACTGTCCACAAAGTTGAGAGGAGCTGTAGAAAAGAATGACAATTCACTAAGGACATGTCACATCAGCAACCAGTTTCACATGAACACTGTCATTTGATCAATTCTTAATATGAAAAATATTGATTATAGCCGCTTTAAGGGTGTTCTTGGCAACTATTATATGTTAATAGCTTTGTGTGTGATGTCAGTATATATATATATATCAAGACAAAACACACCCAAAAACAACACTTCTACACACTGAATAGGGAAATAGCAAACACACAATTGATTTTGTTATTACTATGCATATTTGGATTTTTAAATAAATAAAGATTTCATAATAAATCTATTATGAGTAAACACAGTATCATATTTATGGTATAGAAATATTCAGCAGGGTTAACAGCATCCTCGAGAGTAGTCGTCACTCAGTAAAGGTGCTCTGTTAACAGTAAGTGTCACAAACTGCATAAACTCGCCGTCTGGACACATTTGTGGCCCTGACACGTCTTCATATCTAAAGAAAACCACCAGATGTTTTTAAATTAATATTTTATGACTAATCATCATCAAACATTCAGAAGCAATTAAATGTTAATGGATCAGGTCTTGGAAGTGTAATAGCCTAAACAACAGTAACAAAGTCCTGCCACAATAATACATAATCCAGTGATAAACATTACTCTAATATTGTTAGTGTTCACATTTCAGTGGTCATTTATAATTTAAACTTTACTTTTTACATCGATCTGTTTTAAATATTTTTGTTCTAGTCTAGTTTTGTTCTAGTTAAATATAATTGTATTTAGCAGTTTTGCCACCCAGTGGTTATTCACCATGATGCATGCACTAAGTAATTGAATAAATAGAAAAATAACAATAATAAATTGGCTATTTTAAAGATATTGGGAGATCCACTGTTGAAATATATTGAATATATATTTATATTTCCATTTGGTATCTCACAGTCAGAGAGTTTCACTGCATTTACAGAAGGTGTAAAACACTTTCAAATGACAACAGGCCACTTTAACATTAAAGAGTTTTCTAATGAATATCCATAATCTTATTTTAGATATCTAAAATTACAATTTGACTAGTTGAAATTATAACATGACTAAGAAAACTTATGTGCAGTTTCATTCTGATTAGTAAAAATGACAAATTAAGAGATCTACATTTCAGCTAGCCACAGTTCTTTTGTAGAACTGAAATGACGTCACCAATGTCACTGCACCGATTCAGCCCTTACTGGAATGACAGAATTCACAATAGAGGTATCTGCAGAGTATTTATGACTATTCAAAACTGTCATTTGAAATATCTAGCAACTACATTATGACTTGTCAAAATTCAAATTAAATATATCTGAAATGCCATTTTGACTTGACTTTTTTGACCTTAATAACAAAACTAATTTAGCATTAATTCAAATTTGTGTATCCATTATGTTAATTTCAGATATCTGTCACTGGAATTATGACTAGTCAAACATCAACTGAATATCAACTAGTAATATCTCAGTTTGAGACATTCAGAAACATAATTAATATATATTTTAAATGTGCCAAATTAAAGATGTTTTCATTGGAATGAAAGACATCGCCAAAAATGTAATTTACACACATCATAGAAATTGATTAAAATGTCATTAAAAATATTGGTAAATTTGACTAATCATACTGTAAATAAAGATATCTGGAATTCACATTATGGACAAGCAAAACTGAAGTGTAGTTACTAATATAGTTTTCATGATCAAGTCAATTAGTCAAACTAGTCAATTAAGTCAGTTTTGACTAGTAAATACTCATTAATACTCAACATACATAACTTAAATGTAACTCCTTTATACCTATTAAATATTAGAAGGGCCTGCCATATTAATTGTTGTGTTAAGTACAAAATCTAAGGAGGGTCAATAAAATTTCAGGTCATTCAGATGTCAACTCTACATACTACACCCCCACAAAAATGTAGAGAGCAGCTTTCATCTGTAATATCAGACACACAGTCTACAGGTCAGGTGTGTGGGAATTTCACTCAGATTTCCGCTTTGACGTTCAAAATAATTTTATAATAAATATGTTGACAGCCATGAAATGTTGTTCGTTCATGAATCCAACTGACTTCAATGTTCACTTTCCGAACCTTTGCTGCCACCAAATGGTTGAATTGTTTGTTGCTTGCACAGTTTGAATTATTATAGAAGAATTTATTTATTTTTCTGATGATGCTTTCATAAGAAGCTAAACCTTCATTTGAGTCCATATTTTATAATTAGGTCAGCGTTTGAACCTTTAGCACATTTTGTGCCTTACATAACTCAATTGTTGCCGTTATATACAATACAGAGACAAGTCACATAGAAACACTGAGAATTTGTGCCAATTTATGCTTAGATTAATTACACTGTTGAGTCTTTACAGTAATATTTGTTACATTTGTTCGGCCACTTGGGAACAGATACGATTGGATAAATCCTACCAGATATTTGGCTGAATAAGAGGAATGTTCCAAAGGGGGGGGTCGACTCATATTCAGGAATAAAGTTGGAAGCACGGTGGCAGTTTCTATCTTCTTGTTTTACTTTTAAAGGAGGAGGATTCAATGACAAAGAGACAGGTGACTGCTTGTGCAGTTCCATTAGGCTGATGTCGACACTGTTCACATTATCCAAACAACCTCAGATATTTGGATGCTTTTAAACTACTTCTAATGATAGCACATTTTAGCAGTAGTGTCTCAATGTTTCCTTTGGTCAATTATTTAGTGTTGTAAATGCTCCAGGAATTGTCTGTTGCACAAGTTCCATCCGGTCTTGGCTCCAGGTGACTTGTCCAGACATTTAAATACCCTGCGACGTGCCAAATATTGCACCATTGTGTGCTTCTGAGTGTTCATTTAATGTGAAATTCAGACATTGCAGAACTTGCGCAATAAAAACAGCATTACTCCAATGACACTTCGGTTGTTTTAGACATTTTTAGATCTTTTCAGGAAAACATTTTAACCCATGAACTTTTCTTCATATGACAGTTCCTCCGATTTAATTTTACTGGAACTGCAGTTGAGTTTCTAGACACTTGGACATGTGGTCAGTAGGTACTAACAGCCAAACCACCAACGCTGAGGTCCTTGGTCAGAGCAGGTTTACTCTTATAGAGGGATGTGGGCCGACAGTGGACACTGAAATGACTTTGCATAAAGTAGGTCCACACATAGGACACCCAGCTGTCCATTCACATTTAGAATGTGAACTTAGGACAGCTCGAATTCATATTTGTGAACATAATTTATTTACATCATACAATTTATTCCATATTATTGGAGGATTACGCACACTGCAATATAAATAAAGATGTTTGTACAAACTTGCATAACTAGAAGGTTTAAAAAAAAAAAAGAAAAAAAAAAAAAAGAAGAAAGGAACACACGGATTATGCAGCCAGACCAGAAATCATCAAGAACGGAAAATTATTAATAACCTACAACCACAGGACTCAATAGGTCACCGCAGCACACGACCACTTAGCCTCATATGAAACTCACAACAGCCGTTCACATCTACTCCCACTAATACACGTGTTTGAGACAGTATGCAACAAGTCTGAGACTCCCAATGCTGTGAATGAATCTGCTCACATTTCAAAAAACAGAAGAAAACATTCAATAGTGACGTAAAAGATGAAATATTAGTGGAGCTAAACCCTTCCAAAGGCAAAAATTAATAAAGGTGTAGGCTACTTGTCATACAATGATCACACATTA
>OMLM01000822.1:38765-56616 GCA_900302695.1 Helostoma temminkii | reverse complement strand
TCCCCCCCCCCACACACATACGCCACTCACTGTCGTTAATATAGTTCGTCAACTAGGCCTGACCTAGAAAGCCTGTCTGCACGAAGGCTACACAACAAGCTGAAATAGACTGACAGGATATAAACACTCCAAATCCTTCCACTCTGCTCTCTGTCTGAAAGCCTGGATTAACTCACACATATAAACAAAAACATTTATTAGACAAAATACTGTACATGCAGACAAAAAAGCCTCTTAAAAAATCTCTTCAACCACAAGAATGATTTGCATGTGCAGAAACCGAGGAATGTAAACACCGCATGGCACATGACAAAAGGAACAGAGGAGGAGGAGGAGGAGTGCCAATACTGAAATTAGGCAACTAATGTGTTGAAATGGCTTTCTGTGCAGTTGTCAACAGAAGAGAAAATTAGTTCCAGCATGCCTGTATCTTGTCTCTGTGACTCTGCAGGTACAACATGTTGCAAGAACCCTTATAAATCTTGTAAATAACACTAACCCGCAGTGAGTGATATGGACTTTTAGACTGTGTTTTCTTTCCTTCATTTAGAGTGCAGGGAGAGATAGTGTGAGAGTCTTAGAGAACACGAGTGCATTTGCACAGAAGGAGGGGGCGGTTGTTGAGGCAAAAGAAAAGGATGTTCTGAAGGTTAGGAGGGTGAAAGTTGTCTTCCTCTGGCAGGTATGTGCTCTCAGTTAGTGGGTAAGGATGTGCCAGGGGCAAGCAGTCAGGTTTGGCATCGTTCCCTGGAACAAGCCTCTCTGCTTTCATTCATGGTCTTATTTTAAGAGCTTTCTCCTCCCCTGTTGTTACACAAAGGGTTTATGCTTCTGACTTGTGCTGAGCACTCAGGTGACAGAGCCAGAGCTCATCACAAATCTAAAACCTTTTCCAAATATTTTTTTTCCTTCCTTGTTCACTGTTTATATTTTTATTTTTACCCCCCTCCCAACAACCTCTTTTCTGCCCCCTCCCTTCCCCTGTCTCCCTCCAACTTCACTCTCTGCTCTGTTCATCTAGCCTCTATCTCTCTTTTACTCTGACTGTGACTGTGAAGTGCAGTCAAGCTCTAATATAAGCCAGATGAGCTAGAAAAACATAGGCTTCCTCCACTGGTTCCTTTCACCATTAACCAAGAGGCCCGTCATGTCTCTCTTCAATCGCAGGGCAGACTTCTGAGGTTTACCAGCACGTCTGCGTGTGAATTAAGGCAGATGATCCAGTAAAACTCCTCTGTGAGTGATTTATAATGACACTTGACAGCTCCAGCCATCTTCTATCTCTTCACTACAGTGTTTGGCAGTGGCTCTGAGCCAGCCTTGTGACACCTTCTGGGAATACTGCTATTTGACAGCCCTTTAAAGCTATATTTTTATGGATGGATTTAAATTTCCAACATACTGCATTCTGAATGTAAATATGCCTCCTGATCAGACAGAGTGTTGAGTCACCATCAGGGCTGAGCCTCTGTCATGGTGAGTTTGGACTGAGGCTTTCATTTAGGACTGGCTGGCTCTCACTCACCGCTGAAGCAGAAGGACGTCATGTCCCTCTGGGAATGGTTGCTGTCCTGCACTGTCAGTTTCACTCTTGTATTCACAGACTACGAAGCACATGGTACACAAGTCTAGTGAAGCAGAGAGGGTTTTGAATCCAACATTGTTATACTCGTATTCCCTTTTTTGCAAACATGAAAAGATGCCACAGTCTTGTTTGTACTTTAAATATGATGCTGACCATAGAAGCCAGTTAGGTTAATTTAGCATAACTAATGGCCTCTGCTGGCCTAGCTCTGTTGAATGCTAAAGAAATGATTCTATCAACACTTCAAAATCTCACTAAAGAACATGCTTTCTTGTTTAATTAATCAGTAAAATTGTATTTGTGAGAGTCTGTATTTGTTTGTGTATATGTATGTGTGTGTGTGTGTGTGTGTGTGTGTGTAGGTGTGTGAGGGAGAGAGAGAGAGAGAGAGAGAGAGAAAGAAAAAGAGAGACTGTTGCCTCACTGGGAGAAGTGACTGTTTTGGGTCTACTGTTTCCCTTTGTTTCCAGGCTTTATGCCATTCTGATTGTCTGCTGGCATAGTTTCATTTACTGTACAGATGTGGGAGTAGTTGTCAAAATGTTGTGTTAATTTATATGCAATGTGGTTTTCAACATGCTGGAGACATAAGAAAATGTGAAAAAAACAGAAACTGTATTTTTCCCCTGACTGTGAACATAACTTTCATCTCTCTCCAAGGTGGGTGAGAGGAGCTGTATAACAGGCACTGATCCTACAACAGGAAAGGCAAGTGGTGAGAAATTGTGGTTGTTACATACACAATCATGTGCTGCTCACTGGTGTCATGTGCTCCATGCCAAATCAAGCCTGTTTGATGTCCTCTTTCATGCCTTCGCCCTCACAGTCTTTTTTCGTCTCCTATTCATCCAGCAAACTTCAGCTCACATCAGAGGGTGCAATAACCGAAGATAGCGAGATTCAAATCAACAAGAATTAGGAATGAAAAAATAAGATCAGTTGAAAAAATGAACTTTCCTTTAACAAAAAATGATCAGTCCCTCCCCATCTGACTACTCATCTCTTACAGGGCACATTTAAGATGCTCAGTTAATAACACTGTGAGGAGAGCATGGTGCAGCAGGAGAACAGGCTGAGGATTGCACAATAACACACTCACTAGCGAGCCCCACATGAATCAAAATGACAAAGCCAATCTAGCGACAAATTCTCTCTTGCTGGCTGTAAATTGCTCAGCTCTCTGGATGGTTGGGTGCAGAAAGACAGGCTTGGGAAAATGCAAGTTAAATTTACAGTAAACTTCACTGAGATGTACAGCCCGTCAGCCTCACTTCTCATTCCCTGTGGCAGACTTAATCACGTCCTGGTTTATAGCACTAGTTTTCTTCCCATTGATAGAGGCTTTCACTTTTTGTGGGTTCACACGTGTATCATAAAGGCCCATCAGCGGAGACGGGGAAGGTCAGTAAAAGTCGAACGAGTTCACTTATCCCCGCAGCTGGCTGTTGAATATAAAACTAACCAGAACCACAAGCTAGCCTCAAGAGGGTACATCATGTTATATATATACTCACACATATTCTATATATACTACACTGCTGAAAATGAACCAGCACACCCATGAAGTCAGCAGGTCAGCAGTATGTGAACAGGAAAGAGTAAAATGGCAATATTTCTGTTTCATTTTCTCTGGACATAGCAAAAGCATTAAGTCTAAAGTCTGACCCTTTTAACAGAGACAACACCGATACAAACAGGGGGTGTAACATTGCCCTGCTTTTAGCCTGCATTGTTTACACACTTGGTAAACTGGCTACCGTTAAAAGTCTATATTCGGTATTAGAAGCTGCCATTTGCAGTTTACCCATAAGTGCACAAACAACTATCTCTGGATTTTAGAGAAGAGAATAAATAGAGAAATATAAAGGCTGAATCTAGTCTATATATACTATTGTTAGGAGTTCAAATGTTGATGCAAATTGCTGCTGCATGCTTCACATCTCTCCTGTCATCCCTTCAACTCTCAGTTCAATTACAGGAGTCTCTGAGCATGGTAAAATGTAACGGTAAAGTGTAACAATTAACAATATAAATGGTGCAATGAAACATGGTAAAATCTGAGGGAAGAAGGGGTTAAGTTTTTTGATCCAGCCAAAGCCCAGGTGCAACATGTCCCACCCCTCAGGAGGTGAGAGCTTCCATGCTGGGGAGACCTTTAATAGGCTTGAGATGGAAGCACACTATCTCCAACAGTCCATAAAAGACATTGTTCCTCTGTCCTATTCCCCCCGTCTGTCTGGTACGGCCTCATAAAAGACTTAACAGGTCTCACATGACGCCCTCTGTCCACTTGTGCAGCGATTGGCTGAATCCTCTGAAGCAGGGCATGTGAATGAACAGCTTTAGACAGTAAAGGACAATGTAATGCTTCAGAGATGAGCTCATCCTGTATTGCTGTCTGGACAGACTGAGGAGGGCCCCTTCCTCTGATGTAGGAATCATCAGAGGGGCCTGAGGTTTGGGAGACAAAGGTTGTAAAATATCTTAAAAGTACATAAAGTGATCTGGGATTTTTTGGGATATTTTGTTATTTGATAGTGATTCTAAAGAGGCAGTCAAGAAACATGAACGGGTGTGACACACAGTAAAGGCCCCCAGCTGGATGTGAACAGTTATGAACATTGTAACTATTCACCTACAAAAGGGCAAAAATTAACTCTAGATCAGTCTTTCTTATGATGTAAATGTTAGTATATTAAATATATTAGTTACCGGATTTGTTGTGGTTTCTTTTGTTATTATATGCAGTTGCTGCAAACATGATGCATGTGGGGTTCACGGCATAGATTATTAAAATGTGTATGTGTGTGTTCTGTGAATACAGACTTTGTAAGTAAATGCAACTTGTTTAGGTTTAAAACTGTACAGTTCCAGTTAATAGAGAGTTTAAAATAAGACAAGAGCTGCCAGCACAATCAGGACAGAAGCTCCACTACATTGTGACGTGGGCGTCTTTTCCCTAATGTTTGCTTGTGGTTTAGAGATTGTTTTTCCTCAGCTGAAGGAGGTTGGGTGTTATGACCAGAGTGTAAATACAGCACCCTGGGATCCATCCCTCCATTTGACCTGTGCTGACCTCTCCCTTTCTGTCTCAAGGCTAAAACTGCAGCTGCTCAACAAACATAGTCAATCTCACTTTTTTTTGTGCTGCACACACAAACACACTTCTGCTTAACACTTTAATCTAACACCTCCAGCCCAACTTCCTGATGTCCACAATCACAGGCAACTATTTCCTTAAATCCCCCTCTCCCCCCTCTATCTCCCTCTCACAAACACTCATTCCTGTACACACTCACACCCACAGACACTTCAACACACTTGTTTCTGTTTATCCATCTGGCTAATGTTTTACTCATGCTCTTACGGCAAAAAATAATTAGGTCACAGTTTATCTGAACTTTAGAACTTGCACAATAGTTGCTGCTCAGGCTTTTATGAAAAGGATATGTACACACTCAACCTGGTTGGATTAAGAATTTCTTTCTGGGGTCAACAGAACTAAAAGCCTCAGATGTTCTCTCCATGAACTAAGCTCACTGAGAAAAAACATCTGGCCCCCCTTCTTCGCTGCACAATTTTCTACTCAGTCCAGAGACGGATCAGGATTTAGCTTTAGGACAACACACTTATGCAGTGTACATTCACCTAAAAGTGTGACAGCAACTAAGAGGTTGTTATGTGTAGGTAAAAAAACAAAAGGACAGCAGTGGCCCATTTGTCATTACTTCTGTTAATGTGACCCAGCTGCCTGCCTGTCACGTGGCACCACACATACCCAAATCCCAAGGTACTTAGTGTGTGTGAGTTTGTGTGTGTCATGTCTGTCTTGGCTGGCTGGACAGGAGGTCTGTGCAAAGTGTGTGATGTTAAAAGTAAGACTCCTTGACTGTGATCCTTACAGTGCTTGGTGGAAAAGGCCAGATCCCCCTGCTGCTATAGTCCAGTGTAAACATGGCTCCCTGTGTGAGAAAAAGAGAGGATGAAACAGAGAAAAAAAGCTAAATATGAGACAAAGAAGTGAACAGAGAGAAAGGGATGACACCAACGGTCACAGCATGCAGCGAGCTGTTACTGTATCAGCCTGTGAGTGAATCTCATTAACATGGCTTCTCTAATCAGCATTTGAGAATATTCCACTGAAGGCCATCCACCCTGCTCTCCGCCTCCTTCCTCTCATGTTGATTGCACTGATGCATAAATTTAACATTACTTTTTTCCCTTTTTCTCTCTCTTTTTTTTTTACATTTATTAAACTCTTCAAGAAAGCAGTGTCTGTAGCTCTGTTATGTCGAGAGCCCTGTTTTTACATGTGAAACACAGCAGGCTGTCATGTTAAAGATGTCCACTGTGGCCTTGTCACACCAGGACAGGCTTGTTTTTCCCACCATTTCAGCTCCACTCAATAAGCAGTGGACATGGGCACTCATGCTGAAAGTTTATTTTTTCCCAGTAACAGCTTACTACATGAATGCAGCCAAAGTGCTTCCAAACGTTACTCAGGGTGACGTGAAAAAATCGGGGTTGCTTGAACATGTGAGAGTATTTTGTGAGATGCTAACAAGAGCATTCCTAACTTTCTCTTGTCATAATTGTTGCTTTTAAACATCATATTAATGTTGTATGTGTGGATGAAAAGCAAATTGATGCCAGGATGTTTATATTTCCAAGCTGTAGTGCAGGTATACCCCTGGAAAACTCTCAGGGACAAAATAGATGTGCACGGTCTGTTGGTCATATGTGTCACATTATAGGGCCCTAACAGGAAGCTGTCTGCTGGTTTACCAGGAAGATATAACCCCATAAAGGTGTGTTCCATTTTATTTGCCCCATGTATTTCCTTAACGAGAGCAGCCGACACTAACAGACTCCAGCTATTGTCCAGAGACATTAAAACAGTAATATTTGATTGCCATTGGAGAGATCTGCATGGCTCAAGATGAAACAGAGGAAATTAGAGGTTGGAAGTGAACTGTCATGCCAGAGACATTCCCAACACCACACATGCTCATTCTTTAATCATGACCAAGTCCTGCCAACGCTGGAAAATGTGAATTCCAAAAGCTGTTTGGCATCAAAAGGGACCAACGCAGCCTCGTCTATCTTTCTATCATCTGACAGAGTGACTAATGGGAGCTACTGGAGCTTCACTCCTCCAAAACCCCAAACCTAAACACTCTCAGCGCACCCACAGCTCTCTGACGTCACCTCTTCTGAAGTGGCACTAACTTTACACGCAAAATTCTGACACACATCTTTAGGTCCAGACTCATCTGTCCTCTAAGTCCTCTCTCTTTCTCAACACCCTCCATTAGCTCGAGGCAGCGTTCCCATAGTCCCGCGTGCGCTCAGGGTGTGTTCCTGGCGCTGAATGTGCAGATAGGATAAATAAATCACACACAGACCCTCTGAGAGCAGAGACTGGAACAGGCTACAGGGAATAAAAAAGACATCTGGTGGAGGAGCTGGAGCCTTTCTGGTTAGGAGAAAATGACTTATACAAAGACATTACGATAAAACAGACCGGAGCGTCTCTTCATTAGTTCACATCAGTCGTTATGACATGTTGGCTAAGACTACATTTAACTCTGCAGTGGTGGATTACTTTTGTACTACAGGGACATATAACAGGTACAGTACATATTACTCTGGCACTTGAAAGCTTTAGTTACTAGTTACTAGCAATAACCCCCCCGACCTACAGTATATAATAATAACTAACTTTGACCTGATACAACAATAAATTGTTGCACATTAATATATCAGTTACAAACATCTACTACTAATAATGATATAATAGCTTATATATAGCATATACAAATGTTATTTTTATTTTTCATGCTTTGAGCACATTTTGCTGATAATTACCTACTTCTAAACGAGTAACATTTTCAATGAAAAACTTTTATGCGTAATGAGGTATACAATGATAATGACACACTTTATTGAGCCCCTTGGAGAAACTGTTGTTACTGTGAGGTTTTGGTGTCTTGTCCAAGGAAATCTCAGCATGCAGAGTTACATGCTGCCCCATAAGTACATTTACCCAAGTACTGAACTTTGGTATATTGTTTTTTAGTACTTCCATTTCTTATTATCTTATTATTATCAAATTAGAGAAAAATACAATAGCCTGCCCCTTTATTCACTGCATTTATTTGACAGGTTTAATCACTAGTTACCTTTCAGATGCGTAATACAAAATATAATCAACTGATAAACGATGATCCATTATGACGGATTAGCCAAGAGGAACAACATATCAACTAGTCATTAAAATTAGCTCCACATTTACCAGCTGACCTGTTTTTGCAAGCCTGTGGGCAACTGTAAGTCACTCAATTAGATATTTCATTTCCACTGGTAGGTCAAACGTATAGTAGAAAAAAGAAATGAATGATGATTTTTCAATAACCAGAAATAGGGTTTTTGAAGTAGCTCTTTTACAAATACCCACCTAACTATAATACGAACACACTAACATGCTAGTTTAGAGCAATATTTTAAAAGCATTCAAAGCATTTGTTCATATTCACACGAAGGCTATAAATATAACATAGCCTACCTACATTTACAAAAGATTGGTTATATTAGTTAGTTAATATATGGTTTGGTCCCTTAAAACAAATGTTTAGAAGTTTTACTACAGTATGTGACACTACAGTTGATTTGATGGTTTAATTGACTGCAAATTAGTCTTTTCAAGCTAAGGCAACTCACATAGCTATAGTGATTTTACACCAATTTAGTAAATCTCTGGTTTTAAATTAGCTAGTAAGTAGTTTACAGTTTACAGCTTTCTTAAATTTATTTCCAAAGTATCTCCTAAATTTTTCCTGGAACCATAGAAACCATATGATTTGGCATATGAAAGTAATCATTTCCAGATATTTATACATTCTAAGCCAACCACAAACGTGATTGAGTATGGTTACTTTTATTTAGAGCATAACAGGCAAGCTATAATTTCAAAATGTGTCTTCCAGCAAACAGAATTCTGTCAAACATCATCATCGTCATCATTTCATTTATAAATGAATGAGTAATAAATTCACTGAAATTTCAATGGAATAATTGCTTTTGTGGAAATTAATCTGAAAGGCTGTAACAAACTCATTATAACTCACTGAAGTAAAACAACAGGACTTTGTATTTTTGGTGTAATTAGTACTAAACTACACGGGTCATTAGGAAATAATGGTGCTATAAAATGATGCGTTGCTGGATTGGTGTAATCTAATCCTGGTGCTGGAGACAGTCTTATTGTGTGATCAATTGAACCACTGACCAGAAGGAGAGATCACATTTCTGTCAGCTGGTAAATGAGACAACTCAGACATCAGCTTATGTTGTGTGATAGCACATAATGTTAGCCAGTTCAGAGAGCCAGCAGCATTTGTAGTCCATATACAAACGCAGCCATGGAAGCTGGAACAGTTGATCCCATATCAACCCTGGTCCCAGTGGGTTAGTGAACACAGACCTTATTAAATACTGTGGCCGCTGCTGCATTCAGTGAAAGAAAGGGAAAACACATGCACTAACCTCCATCTGCTGTGGTCAACCCTGTTACAGAGACTTTCCAAACAGCAGAACACACTCTGTGTGTGTAAATGTACAGAAGTGCGGCAGAAATTGAGAGCAAAAGCAGAAGGAGATGGATGGTGCAGCGAGGAAAGTCGGGCAAAGAAAAAAAAAGCAGAGCCAAGAAGAAGCGAGAACAGCCATCCGCAACAAATGTGCTGGAAGGCTTTCGCATCGGGGTGACAGGTGCATTATCATAGGTTAATGAGAAGACTAGTGCTGCCTGTAGCTGCAATCAGGGGAGCGCTGCCTCCACTACCACCTCCATCAATCAGATCAGACATAAACTCCCACTCAAGCACAAAGCACACACTCACAAACACACAGGTACAGTAGATGAAGAGATAGCGAAATAAAGCTTGTGGGGTACAATACTGTGGCTGCAATTTGGGACAAAAGATTACAGTGTGATTATAAGCTATTTATGAGCACAATGAGAGATAATTAGCACCTCAGGCACAGGTGTGATAATCTAAAGATGTTAACCACAGCTGGTACTGCAGTGTGATGTGTGGTGAGAAAAGTGTTCAGATCAACGTCTATTTGTCTGTGCTGGATTTGGTTTGATGTCAGAGAGACTTCATCATTGTTTGTCATCGTAATTTACTAAATCTGCAGCCAATTTTGCAGCAGTTTGGTCTGTCAAAAATGTATTTATGAAACAGGATAAGTTAGAAATGTAGATTTCCATACGTAAACACTTTTTGGATGATGGTTAGCAATTTTAAAAATATAATAATTAAGATGAACTTACCCTTTTTATAGTATTTCTATGTCTTACTGCACTGCATTACATGTTATTATATCAGTAATCAGTATCAGTACTGTATCAGTACTGTAACATAAAATGTTGTCTGTGAAATGATGTGTTGCCAGGTTTTGGCTTTTCTATCACCAAAACATCCTAAAGCAGCTGGTGTTTTCTGGTGTTTGAGCTAGAAAGAAGACAGTGTGCTGGGCAGTGCCAGAACCAGAGAGCTGCATGTCACAACAGAGATGTAGTGTAGTGATGTGAACATTGGTACATTGTTACTATATGATGCCAGAGGAATATCACGATCAGGTAAGTCTGATCAAATGGAGACAAGAGTTGAGATTTTTTTATTAAATTAGATAAGAAGTGATACAATAGTACATAAGAAGATTTAGAACAATGTTTTCATATATTTTTAATATAATACACATTGCAGTCCATAATGATATTTGGCTACAAGCTCAAATATGTAGCAAACTAGCATACATGGCAAAGCACACCAAACAATCCAAGCCATCTCAGCTACTTTACCCTACAAAGCAACCCAAGAGGCATTTCTGTCAATAACTGTCAGGGCTCAGACATCACTGGAAAGGAAATGCAGGCAAAGCAGATAAGGGAGAAAAGTAAAAGACAAAGCGGTCAAATTGGGCAGGAAAGAAACAGAAACAAAAATGAGGTCAAAACGCAGGGAAGCTACAGCAGGTATCAGTATATAGTGTCTACCAGTACAAATAGCAGGGAATGGGAATGGGAGGGATTGTCAGAATCAGGTGACTGGGACAACTGCAGGGGAGGTGTGTGTTGCAAAGCTCTGGAATGACACAATTGGAGAGGGCAGAGGAAGACAAATCATGAATAACTCAATAAATAATAAATGAACTGTGACAGATTATGAAACATTAATATCATTACCATAATTTTGACTAAAAATTGGAAAATGTCCTGACAAATGACAATTTCCTCTATTGGGTGAAAACCAACAAAAAAAAAGAGAGAGAAAAGAGAGAAACCACTATGTTCCAACCATCAACACAAAGTACTGAGATGTAATACCCAGAAAGAATTACTGATGAGTAAGTAGTATTTAATCTTGTAACTAGTCAAGCGTCTCTCTTTTTAACTACCTTGATAGTTTAATCTACAGTTATGCACTGATGTGTTGCAGGCAATGTCCTCAGTTGTGAATCTTAATTATTCCACAAGAGGAGAGAAAGAAGGGTAAAAATATCCAAGTACAGTACTTAAGAAAAAATACTTTTTACCTTTCTACTAGACGCAGGCTTTCCTCACAGGCTGTTGCTGCTACTTTGTTTTGTTTTTTTTAACACTGTAAACGCCTGACCGTCAGACATGGTCTCTTTTCCTCTAGGTCTTTATGTCCATCTCTCTCTCCTCCAACTTACTGGGCTGAAGCACAAACAGTGTATTTTTACAGACTCATGCTGCTGATGTTCATTTATGTTTGGCAGGGCAGTGGAGCTGTGCCAGAGTGATCTCAGGGGTCTTTACTCTTGGTGGGTCAAAGAGGCCACATGGAGAGGGCGAACTTGCCCTTATCACACCGGATTATTCCACAAGAGAAGAGAGAAGGGTATAGAGAGCAGGAGAGAAAGGAAGGTGGTGCTGTTAGTCACTCAGTGTATCATTCTTCTTTGGTGCTGGATCCTACAAGCCGCTGGGCAGGAAATGAGGCGGAGGACACACACTGACCTGCAGCCACTTGCTGCCTCTCAGCCCATCATAGAAACAATTTAAACAGCTAATGGAACTCAGCTGATCCTCTTTCCCTCTCATACAGGGACACAGTGAGTCATACTGCTCATTTCTGATCAGAGCTCCTCGGGCTTAAAGTAATCTGTACCAGACAGGGGATAGACTTAGCTAGTTATGTTATTAAACATATCTATCAGAAGGATATGTGTGACAGACTGAGTGCACACTGTTTGTTTGTGTATGATTCCTAGGAGAGATTAAAAACAGGAAAGCCAGCGAGGGACTGTGAAGGGAGGAAGAGGCCGTGCAAGCAGGTCAGTCCGCAGGTGGAGGTGGGGTCCAGTGTGGACAGAGTGAGGGAAATGTGGAGGCGCTGCCTCAGAATGTCCAGCGTAAACAGGAAGCAGAGAGGAAGCTCAGTTTACAGTGGGGCAGTCGCAGAGATGGCTTCATCTATCATCTATGTTGGATCAGCACCAATAGAACGGAGGTTTAACTAAAAACATACAGTGACTGGGAGACAAAAACATGTAGAGAACATCCTGGAATATGCTGCTACAGATACTGTACATTTCATTTACATGCATGAACAAGTGTGTGTAAAAAGCCTGTACATGAATGATCCATGTCAATAAAAGACAGTGCTGCAAAGTTTTACTTTACTTTTAACTTTCCTAACTTACTGAACAAGTGGCCATGACATCTTTATTAGCTGTCCTTTTATTTCATTCAATCTCACCTGGATCATCATCATCTGTCGCACTTCCTTTGCTCTAAACACACTGACTGACAGATATGTGGAAAAGACAGGTGAAGCTTTTCTTCCTGTTTGACCTGTATGGGTATGTGTGTGATCTGATGAGTCCTGCAGCAGCAGCAGCAGTATGCTTATCCTGACTATAGATAGAACAATGTTGTGACTTAACACAGTCTGGAGCTGTGTTCAGAAACGCAACCTTTTATCATGCAATGAAGAAACCGTCAGTTCTGTGCAGAATGTCCCCAAGTTCTCTGAACCAATGTAAGATTCTGGAAATTTTTTTGTGTCAAAGATAGAAAAGAAACATCCAGACTGTTAAAAGGCTCCAGAAGAAAGCATCTGTGATAGTGAGGTGGTGCAGCCACAACCCATGGAATGGGTGACTTGCATCTGTGTGATGGTATCATTGATGCAGAGGTGTATGTTGGGATTTTAGACATATGCTGCCATCAATGCAACATCTTTTCCCTGGGAGTTAGTGGATAATGCCAAGCCTCATTCTGCACAACATGGTGTCACAGATAATAGTGTGGGGTGACTCTGCATCATGAAAAGTAGAATCAGACAAAGATGACCACCAACGGACTGCTGTACATCCCGAAAGCAAATATTACACTTTCAAAACGATTACAATTGGTATCCTTGGTTTCCAAACAAGAAAAAAAGTGTAATTAAAGGGAAAAATTTTATCCAGTGGTAAACATGGATGTGTTACTGCTGAGTGAAAACAATGAAAATCTTTTCTTTGTACTTTTGTCACATAAATAAAGACTCAGGCTAATCAAGGATTAACACATTTTATTGTATTTTAGAAAACATCATCCTTTTTCGGAAATTGAGTTTATATATTGAAAAATAACTAATTTAAATTCATTTCAATTTTTGATAAAGTGCAAGAATGGTCATTTAGTGAATGCTGTATATTCATTTTTGTGTCGATAGTGAAGAGTCAGATCGAAGAAACGAGGAACGAGGGAACACAAGACAAAGGTCCCTGACTGGACTTGAATCATTGACATTGTGGTTTTGTGGCACGTCCTAACAACTCACTCCATTGTTGTATATTTTTGCCTTGATCACTGAACTATGTCAACAGAATGTAATGTTTTGTACTTTTACTTTTGTCATGTTGGCAGTTTGCCTGATCAAGATCCAGTAATCAAAATGTTCCTTTTCTCAGTCCAGTAAAGTTTTAGAAGCTTTCATCCAGTGAGTGGGTACTTGAAAGTTTTCTTCCGCTTATGTAGCCCACAGTTTCTGTTCTTCAATAACGTGTTTTAAATGGGAAGCTGATGTTTGGCGCTTGAAGGACTCTGCATGGACAGACCTCCCTGATGAGATGCGGCTCTGTTCAGTTACTTTAAAACAGCCTCCCGAGAAAACACTAAGCTGTACTCATTATACTGAGGTTAAGCATTTTAGACAATAGTAGATTAGAGCAGTAAGGTGTGTGCTGTGACTGTGTTGTATTGCTTAAAAGCAGTGCTGGCAAGTCAGTGGAGAGGTATTAGCTTTTGGCATGACAGGACATCACAAGCCTCCCTTTCCTTGATAAGAGGCATTGCACTTTTGTGTTTATTGCAGAGAAGAAAAAAATCCTGTTATCGCAGTGAAATGAATGGAAGTAGAGCTCTTTGTTCTGCCAGCCACAGGGTAGTCAGACTAAATTAACAAGAAAATACAAAGACTTAATTGGGAAATAATCAAAAAGAAAGCATTAGCTCAAAGGAGCAGAACTAGGGAGGTACTAAAATCACTAATATCTTAAGAATTAGCATGAAGACCATAATAAACCAGCAGCCTTCATAAACTGGTCTTAAAAACATAATTAATCCATTGATGAAGAATCTCTCATTTTATACCTAAAATGATGTAAGATACTAATTCTGATCAACCAACTGCATTTCTGCTTGAGTCACTATCATAGATGAGGATATACTGCCATCATCTGGTTGCTCAAAGTAAAAAACCTGACATATGACCAAATAGTAACATCCATCCATTTTCTGAACCGCTTTAGTCCCCACAGGGGTCACGGGACCAAAAAATAACATTTATTTTAAAGACGTTCTGTCATCAGTGTTAATTAGATTAAATTAAAATAACCATAAGTGTTCAAAAATGTCTAGTAGATTTAAGTTTATTAATAGTTTAATATTAATAGAATTTACAAAATTATTAATTATTTTGCAAATGTAAACAAAAAATTTTAAAGACAAAAACAAAAACCTTCATCTCTCATTAAGTTTAAATTAATATTGTAATTTGGCAGATCATAAAACAGAGGATGTTTTTGTAATAGACACAGCTGTTTATAAAATATAACCCGTTTTTCTTCAGTTTTTGTAATTACACCATGATGAAAATGATTTGAAATGAGATGGGATAAAAGCCACAAGCAACATTAAAAATCTACCCATGAAACTGACTGTGGGTTCTGCTATAATAGTGTGTTTGAAATTAAGTGGAAGGACTGAGGTGAGGAGATGAATAAAGAGTGGGTTGAGGAAATTCAAAGAAATGTATGTAACCAAGAGAATGTGAGGTGATTTTCTGGTCATAGCAGCCTCTAAAAATATGTAATCACCACAAGCTTCTGACTTTTTTGTCTTCTCATCTTAAATATCAAGCAGATAACAAAAGACAGCATCTGCTACTGACACAATGTTAAAAAAAAAAAAAGGCATGAGAAGCTTAAAATAAAGATGTTTTAGAGAGACTGTGTGGCAGTTTGTTCACAAATTCATGCTATGCTAAAGACATGAAAATCTAGCTTCAAGAGTAACGAGAGATTCACTCTAAGGGATCCAATTCCTCTGGTTCAGACCAAAATAGTGCTGATGAGCTGCTGTGGCAGCCATATTCTGCTGATCATAAACAACAGAAAAGGAAATGAAGAACAATGGTAATCTTAAAACAAGAGCATGTGGGTGACTGAGTTCCCATATAAAAATGCTGACCGAGCACTGGAGTGCCACAATAAAAAAAAATTACTAAAGTCATATATACAGTTGTTTAAAAAAGAAAAAAACAGATGACAAGAGAATGTAAAAAAAGAACACAAAGATATAAAATACTCACTCAACACATCATACGCGCACTTCATGCTAAACTAACCATTTTGGAAAGCTACTGGTTACCAGTGGAGACACACCCTAGAGGAAGACCGATGTGATTTAGAGTTGCTAACAGATGACGGATAGCAGGAGGTAGGAGGAGGTAGTGGGTGTAAACAGAGGTTAATATCAGGGTTACTATGTACAAGGAGCTGATGATAGAAGCCAAAACCGCCACCACAGCAGCCCTGCTTTGGACTTTTTCTCCACCCTTTCCACCAAAAATACCAGCTGCAAGATCACAGAGTAGCATTAATCCTTCAGAGCGTACACAGCACCATGATCACACCCACACCCTCCTGCCTCCTTCTCATCTCCCTGCCTCGGAGCCAGAAGATGCTCCGGTTCTCAGCGCCCCAAATGTCACTCAAGTGCTCTCTCCACTAACAGATTAAGCACATCCTCGAGGTCAGCTAATGAAAATATTACACACAAATGAACATTTGCATAGGACCAAACTGCAAAATTCTCTAGGCTTCTATAAAAATATCATAAATGTCTACTTGAAAACAACAATGATAGGACGACAAAGGTACCTTGTGTCCAACAGGTGTGTCAAGCTTGAGTGAGAGGTGTGTGGGACATATAGTGTGAGAAATCTGCACAGTTGTCAAGACAAAAAAGCTGAAATGGTGGTGACAGCTGTCTTACTTCGTGTGTCTTTGTGTGTGTGTGTGTGTGTGTGTGTGTGTACATAAGAATGTGAGACAAGGACAGGGAAAGAGTCCATCCATCTGTGTGAGGGGGTAAAGCTGCATCTGTCTTCAGCTCAGTACTTTGGTACTTTGGTATAATCCTCCTGGACGACATTCTTGCAGAGACACATGGAGAGGATCATCCCGAGGAGCTGGAGGAAATGGAGTTTTCAACATAGTTATCAGAGTTGACTAGTGGAGATAAATAAATATCTATGTTGTAAGCAAAGTCCAAAAATGTAATAGAACATACACTGTTTATGCATGTTTACTCTATTACATTATTATCTATTTTGAAAGTAGACTGCTATAAATTATTTATGTCATGAACAATTAATCGACTAATTTTTTTGTCTATTAAAAATCCAGAAGACAGTTGCGACTATTTCTGGGAGCTGAGGGTATTGTTATGATGTTCAAAATCTAAATATATTCAGTTTATCATCAAATAAAACAAATAAAGATAAAGATAAAATTATATGGATGGAATTAATATATTAGAGGAGGCAGGCTAATTTGTGAAGTATAGACAGGAGAGCACATGAACAAATGCTTTCAACATACCATACATATGGCATGTGAGAATGGTATGAAGAGAAAACTCAGGCCTGATACTGTACCTCTACTACTGCCACACTGGCACAGATTCCCAAAATGACTCCACAATTGTCCATGAGCCATTTCTCCACACCGGTTATACAGCCCTGAAGGCGAGAACAAGAGAGCGAGAAAGAAAGAGTGTGGTTAACGCATCCAAAAAGTGGGACTGCAGACAAGAGATGAATGACTATGTGATCCCTTCCGGGCATGAACAAAAGCCCTTTAAAAACACTATTGTTTTTAGACTGAGTCAGTGAGGGGAAGAGTAACACAGCTACGCTGAGCTGTGGAAAATAATGGAAAGATAGAGGCAGTATCTTTCTGAATATGCAGACCAAACAAAAGAACAGTGGAGTTTTCCTGGTGTTTGAATAGGTCACACAGTACTAACAATACCCCTGAGCTGCGCTGATTAAGTGCAACCACAGTGCCACACTGACCAGGCAAACTGGAATTACACAACGTAAGTCAGACTGACTTGTGCAATGAGTAAAGGTGTGAGGCTTATCAGACAAATGCAGGCGTGGTGTAGCATTGTTCACCAAGCAGAAGAAACAACAATTAACACTGACTACAGTCTCAACTGACTGCTAAAATGTTTCCAGCATTTCTTACAGAAAACAATTCAAACTGTGTCAGGTAAGATGTCAAAAATCTAGTATTAAATGTCACTGAGCATATTTACTCAATTGCTGTCTTTGCATACACTATTGAGGTCCTTGTAATATATAAAAAATATAATAATATATTATACTTATAGATCATTTACATAATCTAATACTATACAAATGAACAATCTGTAAAATATATACTGCCATAGATAAAGAGCTGTCGCCTCACAACATTAAAATTTCTTAACATTAAGGAATGATCGTAATCATATTACAGTGATAGATACAGTATATGATGAATGTAGCACTTAGAATGGGGCCATTTTACATTACAGATGCTTTTTACTTTGGCTGACACTTTTGTTACTCAGGTAGTTGTGCAGGAATTTAACTTGTAATAATATAATATATTATAATAGTGTATGCATGT